>VSDK01012259.1:116227-200725 GCA_009767595.1 Symbiodinium kawagutii
CTTCCTGCTGAATGAAAACCAGCAATTTTCTTGGGTTAAGTATGGTTAACTACTGGTTTTAGAAGGGATCAACCATAAATTTTCTAGGGTTAACTGTGGTTAACTAGGGGTTTGATAAGGGATTTATCAGGCATTAATCAGAAGGAAAACCATAAATGTTGATCATAAGGCAAACCACTAAGGTTAACTATTGGCTTTATGAGGGATTTTTAGTGATTAATAGAGGATAACACTTAGCAACAATGGTTAGACAACTACTGGGGTTAATAAGGGCTTATAATATAAGGGATTATAGTGAACAACCAGAAGAGTACTATATTTAATCACCATTGTTGTTGGAGTTATTTTCTAGGATTAACTATGGTTAAGTAATGATTTTATAAGGGATCTATAGTGGTAAATGATAGAGGATAACACCTAACAACAATGGTTAAACAACTAATATATGGTGGTTTCTCAACATGGGTTGGCTATTCCACGAGCTAATGCAATCCTTTTAGCCACATAACGGTTCTTTTCATTGTTGGTTGCTTTCAAAAAAACACAATTTCACAGTATATAATGAGATGATTCTTTGGTTTCCACCATTTGGGTGTTTCTCAAAATAGGGGTACCCCTTAATCATCCATCAATAGTCATTTATAGTAATAAACCAACCATTTTGGGGGTCCCCTATTTTGAGAAACCACCATTTGAAGAAACAGCCACCAAGTCTAGGTAACTGCGTGGATATCATCACTCATTACGAACAGCTTTGGCGGATTGGCGGAGATCGACCAAATTGCCTAAATCTGTCATGCTGCTGTTAACAACAGTATAGCCGGACAGTCACATACAGCCTGATAAACCATTGGTAGATGTAAGTCATGGCTGAAGGGAACCACCATGGCTCTGGATACACCATAGCTTCGTCTCAGTATGGCTTCATGGCACGATGTGACTATGAGTAGTTGATATATCCCATGTGCTTGGCCATCCCATGTGCTTGGCCATCGACCATCATTGACTCTCATCCACCAATATAGACCATCTTTGGCCACCACCGATGCTTGTTTCAACTACAAGGTGGGCCCTCCTAGTTGGATTCGGTGGTTCAGATTCGCCATTGAAGAAGCTGGTTGTATCTACCATACCTGGTAATTGGGGGCTAATGATCCACTCTAGCTATACCTGGTTATAGCTAATGATAAACCAACTAGTTATCATAGATAACCAACTAATTATCATGATAAACCCCCAAACAACTCTAGCTATGATATGGTAGTTACGCTAGTTATAAACCAACTTGGCTCATGATTGGGGGCTCACCCACCTTGTGATCATCAGCATCAACACCTTGGGAAGCTCCAGATCCGTCCCCAGGTCACCCCCATCGCCACCGTGACCTGCCTTCGTTTAAGGCTGCCGTGGTGTAGCCTTGGGCACTCACCTCTGCAGGCAACAGTTGCACTACAGGACACTGCGATTGATGATTAGTTGAATGGCTAGATGCGTGTAATAATCAACTAATAGTTGATTAGTTGATGATTAAACATTGATGTTCAACAATGAACAATCAAACTGATAGTTGAACATTGTGTACTATGCTTGATGGATGTTTGATGATTAGTTAAATGATTCCTAATTAGTTGATTAGTTGATGATGGTTAGGGAGTACTGCAACTAATCATTCCACTAGTCATTGAACTAATCATGGAGGCTAGTTGATGATAATCAATTAGGAATTAGTTGATGATCCGTTGGGGAGCACTATGGTTCCTCAAACTGGTTCCTATGGCTACTAAATAATAGTTGAATGTTTACTGAAACTGATTCCTATCATGAGTGCTGGTTACATACTACGTTCTATTTTTGTAACATTTGAGAAATGCATGCGTATGTATATATATATATATATTTATTGATATAAATATGTATCTATAATATCTAAGCTTTATACATATTCTTTGTACTATTTGCATTGATACACCATGGCACCGGTGTTTGGGACTGTTGCAACTATATGACCCATGCATGTAAACAGGAGCAAATCCATGCGGATGCAATACTTTACAACAATATGTTTGTACGTGCTTTATTCTATTTTTGTATGATGTATGTATACTAATTTAGATAGTTTAAAAATATTTACATGGGACAGTGAATCATACATACGAGTACCGACCAAACAATGTCGCCTGCAGAAATCAACGGTGCATTGTCAACGACTTACTCTGGTAAAAGTAGGTCTGTGCACTGCATGAAGCAGGTGACATCATTGCCTTTTGGACCCAAATTGTCCAGAATAGAGGCACGGTCAAGGTCAGAATGTTTCCAACTTCCAAAGTGTAGTTACATATGGAGGGAAACAACCTACTTGGATATGCAGCTTGAGTTAGAAATGGGATATAACTACAACCATGCTTCTAAGCCCTACAAAGATTAACCCCATATAACCAGTACTTTGGGAAACTCCGGTACAAGCCAAATAATTCTGGCACTTGAATTGTGCAGAAATAGTCTAAGCCTGGCAGGTGAAGTGACACAGGGCAAGCAATCAGTAAATGGTACCCTCTGGTGAACTAACATGGCTGGCTGGAAAATCCACCATAAATATATGGTTTCCATGGGTTTTCCCAACAAAATGGCGGATTTTCCATGGCCATGTTAGTTTACCAGAGTGTACCACTATGGTCATTGACAACCAAGTCACCGCACATCACAACAACCCTCAGGATGCACAAAGTGATGTCATGACGACCAGTGAGAGAACACGCTGTGGTGGCTACTCACCATGACATAACCACCTGTGGGGATGGGTGATCACCAATCAGCCGAAAAATGGCTGCTGTACATTTTGCTAGATGAACATCCCAGCCATAATTTGGTTATTTATAGGATGTTTAACAGGGGTGTAGGTTTCGACCCACAGCCATTTAAACACAATGTTTGAGGCATAGACATCCTTGGAAATGTGCTATTGACCGGCAACATTTGCCATAAAAAAACTGTTGATGAAACACACCTCTGGGATATCTCTACCTCACTTGGCTATATTCAAGAAATGACTGTTGCAATCCAGGTCTCCTCCCTTGACATTGAACCCTACCAGTATTGGAAGCGACATCATTGCGCCATGTGACCATAGGTCCAGCAATGTACAATTCTCCTTGGCGCGTGGGGAGCTTCACTGGGCACCATTAACACAACACGGCACTGTGGGTGTTTGTCAAAATTGGAAACTCTGAAAAGTTGGATTAAATTCATGGAGTTTTAATTACAAGTCGGATTAAGTTTATAGAAAGTTGGATAAACTAATGGTGTTTAATCGTTTAAATGGTATCTAAATCAATGAACTATTGGATTCAACACTGTATCATTTGGTGTTTGCTTTACAATAATGATTAAACACTCTTGGATGATTTGGGGGTAGTTACCCTGAATTTAAGAAACCACCATGTGTGCATTGGGAGGTTCAATGGGTATGCCTAGAGCAGTAGTGTACAACCACACCACGCCACAAGATATGATCATTTATCTTGTGAGTGAAAGTATTCATTTCTTGTGGATTCTCTGGGGGAGAGGTCACGCCTTGCAAAACCCTCTTGAATCCACTACTTTGTCGGGCAAACATCCGAAGTGCTGGATTGTCCTTTTGTTTTTTTGTTTGATGCGCACTGCGGACTGCTTTCACAATTTATGTCACCATCGAAGAATGCGATCACGGATAATTCCTGTTGATCATCATAAGTCGTCATCATAAACCCTCACTGACGGGTCTTTGCTACTTCCTATCGTTGAATTGTTGTTTATCGCTACGTTCGATGGCTGGATGATAGTACCCATCCTGATGGCTGCCATGCGCTCCCCTTTGCATTCTGCAAAACCCTTTATCACGTTCCCAAGCGTACACCTGTCCAAGCATCATTATTGTTGTGAGGAAGACTTGTATCAACTGCCTGTATTCGTGTTGTTTTTGTTGCTGCTGGTAGCTCAATCATACAGGTGTTGGTTGTTTTACTGTTGCTATACAAACATTGTATTACCTCTTGCCAGTCACCTGGTGCTACAGGGTTAAACCATCATTATTGGCTGTAATTGGCTGTTTTGTCCCTATTATCAACCTGCTGGTTGTTTTCAACCCCATTTAAACATATGAGTCAATGTCAATCATACCACCAACAAGCGTACTTTTCTAACCATTATTGTTGGTGATGATCCCTTACTGCAAACCATTATTAGCCGTCATAAGACCACCAACCAGTCCGTATTGACCGCCATAAATTAACTATTCGAAATCAAATGGTGGTTTCTCCAAAAGAGGGCACGCGGGGGACTCCCAGATCATTCTTCATATTAACTATTGTTTATTAATAGACCAACCTTTTTTGAAGTAACTCCCCTTCATTTCAAGCAACCCACATATCTAATTCACATACCATTTAAAAAAATCAACTGACCATTTTGGGGTCCCCAAACTGGCTTAAGAAACCACCAAATAGTCCACATCAACCAGCTGACTCCCCACTGCTTCGCCAAGCGTCCAACTTCGCCTGGCAAAAATGGGGCCGTTCACCTTCCCACATATAGCCACGCCTAATGTACAAAGTGAGGCCACCTGATAGTCACAATAACGTTGTTTTCCTAACCAGTTGACAAACCCAGCTAACAACGCTTGTATGTACCATAAGTGCTCGTTCTCTCAGTTGTAAGCAAACTTAGGCAACTTCGGGATTTGACTTTAGATATGCAGTAAATCAATTAGTATACACGTGACAATGCATCATAGTACTAATTTCTTTACGTTCATATACACACATGTAACATCACATGCATGCAGCATGGATGAATTTGTATCAATGATGGCACATTTGCTTGGCCCTTGAGGGAAACGTAGCTGTAGCTAGTTGATCCCAGGTAAAGGGGGGGCAGCAACCAGTCTAACATGAGCCAGGGATGCTTTTGGTGTACCCTCTGGTGAACTAACATGGCAATGGAATATTCACCATTTTGTTAAGAAAACCCTTGGAAATCATCCGTTTATGGTGGATTTTCCAGCCAGCCATGTTAGTTTACGAGGGGGTAAATACATTAGGAAATTGAACACCTCAAGAACATATGATTTGTGCAGCAGCTTTGGGGGATGGTTGCGGGGTACGCCAAGATGGGTACAGTAGCCAATATCAACCTCCGTTATGTATGAGTGTTTCTCAAAATAGGGGCGAACCCCAAATCATCCCATATGAATCATTGTATATTACCAAGCCAACCATTTTTTGGGTTCCTCTACCTTATTTAAGAAGCCAGCATATTTGGACCGATGCTTAATGCCACAACAACACATGCTTGGGTCTTACCCGCTGTAAGGCCTGTGACGCGTATAGAGTCATGAAGGCACAAGTCTGGACCAACTGATGAGGCAGCCGATTCCGCTGTAATTACCTATTGAAGGACAAGTATGATTAATGAATCAATGAGAGCAATTTGTAGAAGGTGTACTTCCGCAAGAACTGGGCTTATTGTGAGCTTAACCATCAACCACTAATGTTGTTTATTCTGTGGCCTTCACATGCAATTGATCGTTTAATGCTGGGGTAGGAGCTTACCTTCACACATTGGCCGGTGGTTGATCCCACTTTGATCACTAGTGCCCATAATTTTCCACCATCATGACCAGCCATTCTCAACCATTATTTAACCATGCTACCTACCACCATCAATAATTTATCACGCATTACTGGGCCACCACCAATCATCAACGAACAATGATTTACCATCAATAATTCATCAAGCGCTAATTGACCACCATATAAATATCTATAATCTATCAAGCATCATGGCCAACCGTTATCAACCATCCATCACTACTACCAACCATCATTACAAACCAGCATCAAAAACTAGTAAATTAGTGATCATTGATCAACCAAAAACTCAACTGAATGGTGAACCACTATGAACCATTAATCATTTATCACCACTATTGACCATTTCATTAGACCACTATTTCAGCATCATTACCAACCAGTATCAACCACTAACATTAGGTTTAAAAAATGATTATTTTACCATTGCAAACCATTCTTTTACCATGAATCATTAGATGATCTAACCATTGAGGTGGTTACTAATCTAATGATAGTTAACCATCAATCATTAGATAAGTAACCACAAACTCACCCACTTCTACACCGCGGGTGATCTCACCCAAGTGCGTTGGTCGCACCCTCCCCAAGCCTGGGGCCACTTCCACCACGTCGGACAGAGATGCGTCCTGGAATTGGTGACCACCCTTCACAGCTGCGATAATAGTTGAGCATGCTGATGTTTCAATGGCTTGTGGTGAATGATCATGGATAAACAAACATGGTGGCACTGATGAATATATATATATATACAAATGAAAATAAACAAAAAATATAATATATATATATAGTATATATATATATATATATTACAGATATATATATATATAGTTATGTATGTTGAGTGATGATTGGGTTCATGGTTGATAATGAAGATTATCCATGAAAAGTAAACGATTAGTTGATGATTAATTGGTCTTGTAATAGTTGATGATGGCAAACAGTAACGCTGCTGATGGCTATTAATGATGATTTGCCACAATGCTGTTGGGCTTATCTGAATCCTATGCAGCATGCATACAAATGGCCCAACTCTTCACGTTGATTGGGGAGCTTGGCTGGAGCTATATTCATCAAACAATAAATATGAACGTGAGACAACGGAACAATAAACAATATTCTACAATACTAAATAATCTATATAATTATATAGACATATGGAAACATTTGGGTGGGCAAATACCAATGCATTGCCCATATCTCCTTCAAAGCATACGAGTTCACAAATAATTCTGCATGGGTGAACATCCAAAGAGCAAATGGATATCCCAAAAAACTGCAGAGCTCGGCTTTCGAACCACTGCCATAGATGTTGGTTGATGGTAATTCCTGCCCAACGCTGCTCTGATGTGGAAATGTGCTCCAAGTGTTCATCAAAAATGCACCTTAGATGACTGGGTTGGTTGAAAATCTTGGGGTACCCAAAATAGCATCTTCGACCAAAGTAGAGATACTCCATCAAAGCCACTGCTGGGGACCCCATCACCCACGCATACACCTATTTAGTTTGCATAGTACGCAATGATTGTTTGCTTTCATCAGATATTTCACCCAGGACCCACGGGAATTGTCATGGTCGACCAATCAATTAACCAATACGAGACACTGCAAGACTTGCATAGTCATAGTCACAGTCATTCTGGCAGAAACAATGGTGATAGTTACTCTTGTACATAATAAGATCACGTGGCGATGATCATTTCAATAATGGTGTCACCATGATGAGTAACCATCCTCAAGCACTATGAACCATTATTATTCACCATTACAACCGAAAGGTTAGTTCAACCAAGTTGTAATGCCTAGTAGATCACCTCACAACGTTTAGTAGTCCACCTCATACTGGTGAAATCTGTGCATTCCGACACCATTTAATTCATTAGTTCACCTTCCTACAACTGCTGGAAGGTGACCCTAATCCAATAAACCATGAAACTCACTCCAGTCGTTCACCTCTTACCTCCCTATGGTTGTTGGAAATGGCAGTGGGTCAGTTCACCCCGTACCCCTGGTTCCCCTACCACTAACCATTGTATTCCCTTATTATTGCTGGGTATTAACCACCATGACATTGGTTGGTTAACTGCTTGACCCATGGCCAAATGACCCCAGCAAAGTTCGTTGAACCTTGCGCGCTTCCCGTTCTCCTCTGCCTGCAGCAAGGTGAGCCGTGCGTTTTGGACGGGTCGGAAGCCTGGACCGCGGCTTGGGGAACGGTGGGGAACCAACGGTGGGGCGTCGTGAAGATGTCAGAGGTCTTGAGATCTTGGTGCGTTAGATGCTGATCATTAACCACTTGTTCATGGTGAGTCAATGGCCAACTATGGTGGGTAATAACATGTAATAACCAGCCGGTATTGATGGAAACATTGGAGTCATGGCAGAGTGCCAAAAAATGAGTTTGTTTTTTTTGATTTGGATATGGTTGGCTCTTCATTTACCATAGCTGGTGAAGCGCCACTTCTGGGTGGCCTCGCTCCCTCCCTAACCGCCAGTCATGAGATCCACCAGCCCACTGGTTTCACCCTGCCCAGCCTCCAGATTTCCGATGATCTGCGTAGAGCACCAGCCTGGGAGAAGCTGATGGACTGAGCTCTAAATGGCTGGCGCTTTCAGTGGTGCCATGCCCGGGTTTATGGGAAGCGTGAGATGTTTCAAAGCCACCTAGCAGAATAAGGGATGCAAACTCCAGACTTGATTCTTTACCATTCATCACTCCGGATTCATGAATTCGGACAATTAATCCTACCTTGATCAGCCGCCATACGTCAATCAAATATGGTGCGTAATCCGGGTTTCCGTGCAGTTGTCAACCGCAGACCAGTTCTTTGCAGGCTGCTGTGGAATATCCACCCTATAAATCTGTTTTTTTACCTAATCAAATAGGTGACTTTTAACTTCCAGCTTAGATCACCAAAGGCCACTGTAAGCACGTGTCAATGCGGCTCTTCCCAAAGGTCATCGAAGTAAATCACCCATCCCAGTGTTGCCAATAATGGTGTCCATAGTGGCGAAAGGTCATCAAACCCACCAGCCAAGCAGTTCAGTTCAGCCAGCCATGCACCGCCAGCCCTTACAACAGCCCCTCCCAGCGTCGCTACGCACGCGCCGAGGCGCCAATATTCGCTGGCGATCAGCAGATCCAACAGCTGCACTCGGCTCCTCCAAAACTCCACGGTGGAAGACCTGGCCACGTGAAGCGCAGCTGCGGGCCCAGGCTATGGTACCGTTGGCTGTAGTGGGCTGCCCAGCATTTACAAGCATCGACTAACCGTCATTAGCATTCATTGGCATCAATCACTGAACGACCGGAATTGTTGTGTGATCATGGATTTCCGGATTTTCTTTCTGTGATCATGATTTTGAACCTAATATTGAACATCTATTATCCATGAATAGATGGTTGAATGTCCATCAATTGCTATGGATAACCACGACCTGCCTCAAGGGTTCGCCCCAGGTGAAGACCGTTCCTGGGCGACAACAAGGAAGGGACTTGCAAGCGATCCAATGGGCAGTAGTCAGCTAAGTATTGTAGATTTTATGGATTCTATGGAAATTTAGCTGGATTTTACTGGATTTTATTGGATTTTAGCTGGCTTTTAAAGAATTTCATTGAATTTTACGGGATTTTAGCTGGCTACTTCAGATTGTGGATTTTACGGAAATTCATTGTGGATTTTATTGGTTATGGGATTTTATGAGACTTTATAGGACTTTATCAGAATTTAGAGGATTTCATTGGATTTGAAAGGACTTCAATCTTTATATGCGTTGACAACCTTACCTTTGTCCATAGGAGTGCAAGAGAACTAATTCAGTGTTAAATAACAGTGAGAACCATTGTATATGAGCATTCATTAATTAAAAACCATTATATATCGCATCATCAATGGTTTATCAACCTTAATCATTGACCGTGACCTTTGATTCAAGTGGTTCATCAGCCATTGATGCCTTTTAGTAAGTTTAAGCAGTCTATGATGATATGCTATAAGTGTAGAGGCATCATAAATGGAATTGCATGCTTGGTGTATGAGTACATAAGAAAACCCTACGTAGTCATGGCTTTTGAATCCTGAGAATGGTTCACTAAGCCAGTTACAGTTCATGATTTTGATTCCTGTTGTGAATGTCCACTAGGTTTGCCTGACAATGGGTATATAAAATTGCGGAAACTGGTTGATCGTGATTTGTCTGGGAGGGGAAGAGGGCGATAACATCATTGAAAAGTAATGGTGGTTGGTTCATGATGGTACTACAATTTCAACATGTTGACAAGTTGGGTCAGCAACCAAATAAAACACATGTCACAAGTGCTATTGTAAATCTACAAAATTGCCGGGATGAAGCCATGTAGATACTAATTACAAGGTGGGCCCCCAACCAATTAGAAGTTGGGTTATAACCCCTACAACTGGTAGCTAACCAGTTAACCCTAGTTAGATAAGTTGTACACCAACTTATAAATGGATAGGGGCCCACTTTGTACCAGCCACTACGGAAACAACAATCTTTTTAGCTCCTCCTTGGCTTTCCGCTGCCGGCTGCCGTGGGAGTTTGGGGTGTCACGGTTCGTTCATGAATGGTTGATCTGTACCGAGTGCTCCGGTGCTTAGATGGGACCGAAGGGATCACTAGGGTCTATTCCATGCACATCCCCACCCATGAACTGCTTACATTCACTGTGGGGTAAGTTCACCCACCCTATGGGCCCATGGATCCCAGGGAACTCTGATCCCAACTGCACATACAAAGTAAGTAAGCATACTTCAACTCCTGCGACATGGCTGTGCTTGTTCAGGGCTGGCAACAACACACAATCTAATATCTACTGCATAAATAGATGACACTAAAAAAGGACGCTAAAAAAGGCTAGTGATGGTCAATGAAGCTCCATGAGCATGGTAATGTTGAATTCAACTGCAAATAATCTGGTAGTAGAGTGTTTCATAGCAGTGATGCCTAGCAATCCATGCACCTGGAACACCAAACATGTGACCCTGCACCATTCGTTAATTCTCTTGAGACATGCCATGCTGCTGGGTTGAGTGTTCTGAAAAGAACAGCCAGTGACAATCCAGTGAGTATGGTTATCAAAAATGCCCAAGGACCTTCCATACATTCCCATGCATATATGGCTGTGAGTTGGTACCCTTTAGCCCAACTAAAGTAGTTCACATGTTGGCCTATTCATCCATGTTTTGGGACTTCTCAGTATTGGCTATTGACCGCATTGATCCGTCCCCAGTGTACCTCTACTAACTGTACCCAGAAAATGATTTGCATCAATTCCTCCCATCAATCGATTCCATGCTGCGCCGTTGCGTCAAGTGTCGCAAGGATTGACATCTCTTGTCATCCAAAGCATCTAAAAGAGATGGCCTCAGCGCAGCTCTGAATTGTAGCTGCTAGTAGCTCAAAGATTCTCAAAAAAAGAAATGTTACTCCGCATTCTTGGGATATCTACTGTACACGATACATACGTGATCCATCTATCTATCTAGCTGGTGAGGTCGGAGATGGCTGATGGTTTGATCTATCCTGAGGATTAAGCCAAGCAGTGAATTCAGTGGATGGTTTACGATCATGAACACCCACAACACCAGGATTTGTGAATGAAAACCCCGGCAACCTGCACCCCGAGGCACACAATTCCGGCCACCGTGATGTTGCGTTCACTGATGGCTCGCGCAACCTGTGCAAGGTGCGGAAGGGAACATCTGGTTGAACACCAGTGAGCAGCCTTTTGAACGTCTCAAGATCCAGAAATTCAGTAAGCCAGAGGGGACTGTGCTGAAGGAGGATCTAAACCTGGTGACTAAGCACTGTTTATCATGAGAATCAGCCTACCAGCTGATCTATTCCCCCCTCTCTTTTACTGCTACAAATAAAGGTCGCGGGGCGAAAAAGCCGAACAAATTACCCAGATCATGGTACAAGTAATGCCACCGAGCTCAACAAGACTTGTTGGATATCACTGGTTGGCTTCCAGTATCATGAATGGTCTGCAATGCCCTGATTAGCCAAACCGCTAGCAACCTTCACTATTCAACTATGCTTGTTTATCTCTATCTATTCATAAACACACGGATAAACTCTTGTATAGTTGGTATGTGCCTATAGGCGTTGGTTGCTATTCCCCTATTTTAGTAGTCAGTGTTTGCCATGTATTCATCATGATTTCCCAGTCCCTTCCACCTCATGTCAGACCTCCATCCGGCCGCCTGGCCCCTCCTAAAGATGTATCGATTCCATACTACAGCATGGTTACACAGCACGGTCAATACCACGGGATGGGATCGTCTGCTATTCTGAGAATGATTAATAAACATCATCGATCACAGTTCCCAAATTTCCCAAGAGCCCTGCTTTCCGAATTAAACGGTAAACCATCACTTGAGGGTAGGTAACCTTGCAGGGTAGGTAACCCGCCCAGGTTACCATATCATGTGCAGGTGAACCTCCCAACCACAACCCCGCCCATCTCGTAGTTCAACCCGCCTCATTGACCCCATGTCTGGGCAGCATCACCAAAGAGGCCCCGCAGGACCAAGCTAAGTCAAACATGCCCATGCCTGGGATGAATCATCCAGCAGCATGGGTGGCCATGTGTCAACTACCATGAGCCAGTTGATGGTTGATGGCAAATTCATCCAGTTTGCTTGTAGAATCCACCATTTGTAGCTGGTTGACCTATCTAAAGTGGTGACCTTTAGCTTCCAGGATAGCTTCCCAGTTTCCCAAATCAGAAGCTTGGTGGTAACAAATGGCTGAACATTGGAACCCCGCTACCACTGCTTTGTAACTTCAAATGGCTGGACCCAGCCGGTTGGTACAGGATGTTACAAGCAGCAAATCATCTTCCAAAACTCATCTGGGAAGGTGTATGGAGCCGCGTCTTTCATCGTTGGGTATACCAGAAAAGTCACGGCCGATGCTGAAGGATGCTGAAGGTCTGTGACATTCTATGACCAAAATCCATGTAGTAATCTAAAAGGTTGTCCTGCCCGGATCTCACACAAACATAGACGTTTGTGAGCTGGATAAATGAGGTTCGCCCACATTCATGTATGGGCGCTCACTCAGGTGCGGGGTCTGAGTATAGCAGCACCAGTGGTCTTTGATAGGAAAGGAAGAACCGAGGTTGAGAACTATCAGGGACCAGGACTAACAAAATGGACCAACTGCGGTAGATCCAAGTGGACCCAAACTCTTATGGTTAGTTGCTATTGGGCTTTCAATGAAGGTTTAATGATGGTTGATGATGGCCAATCCCCAACAGAAATACCATGCAGGCTGCCAACCCTTCTGAGACTCTATCAACAGGCTCGTTTCGACTCAAACCAATCACTCGAACTGCGTGTGATTAACCTTGAGATTCTTAATGCTCGAATCGAAGCTATATGGCTTTGGGTCAAAACCCTGTACCCCTGGTTTCCCCATCACTAACCACTGTTTCCCTTGTTATTATTGGTTATTAATCCCCTATTGTTGGTTGGTTCATATTGACCCGTCCCCATATAATCACCAGTGATTTATTGTAACTCATGGCCTCTGCTACTTGTGGTGGTTATGGCCTCTGCTAATCAACCGCTTTAACTAGTGTGACTAACACATATTAATCGCGCTTGGCCAACATCAACCATCTCATTAGCCATCACCATCATGTACCAGTCATTAACCAGTCATTAACCAGCCATTTACCAGTCATCTACCAGTCATTAACCAGTCATCTACCAGTCATTAGAAACCACCACCACTAAGCCCTGTGGCACGATTCATGACCGCCGCAGTGCTTTCAGCAGCCAGGCCGCAGGCAGCACCCCAAAAAGCCGAGGTGTGGTGGAGGATTCGATCCTAAGGCGTGACGCAGCCATGAAGAACCAGCATAGCAGTGGCAAGCCGCAAGAATGTAGGGAAAATGTCTATCAGAAAATAACATCAGCAAATGATCACCACGTATACATAAATAAATAAGTAAATAAATAAATAGATAAATAAATAAATACATAAATACATGAATAAATACATGAATGAATATATAATTGCTTAAACAAGTATACTTATACATTTTCATATACTCTCATCATTATTTTTGCTGATAATATGGTAAGTCGTCCTGATCAGCAAAGAATTAGCAAATAATCACAATGTAGAGGTATACACAATCAGCAACTGATGTTTCTTGATGATCAATCAACCATAGGGTTGATAGCCAACAATGATATTTAAGGATAATCACAGTTTATGATGATGAAATGAAGTAATTATACAACAAAGGATAACTATGTTGACAATACGGATAATGATTAGCAAATAAAGGCATGACCCTCTGAAAAACAAACATGGATCATTCTGAATTCAATAAATATCAATCAATGGCATGAATGGGTTGTTCAAGTGGATGAATATGGTCAAGAAAATAATTATGATCGATAGTACGGATAATGATATACAAATGATGATCGTTTGTAGTTGTTGGCACAACTCAAAAACAATTTCATAGAGATTGATGACCAACAATTCTCAATGACTAGCGGGATACTTGAACAATTTCTCCATACCATTGGATGATAACTATTGCATACTGGTTGACATAATAGCTGGCTTGTCAATTAGTACCAATCAACAAATGACAACTATTGGATACTAAACAATCTTGTACTGGTTGACAAATGACAAACAATTAGATACTTACCGTAGCACTCCTGTTTAAAGCATGTCGTTGCGGCTGGGTGACACTCGCAACACCTGAGGGACATTTGAAGCCTTCAACCAGCAGGAAGTCCCAGCAGCTTTTGTTGTCGCATCAGTAACCATTAGGGTCGACCAATGAACCTACATATCACCATGGGAAGTCCATGACTACAGACTACATATGATTGAAAACCAGTGATGCACCATTATGAAATTGACTTCATGAAATTTTGGTTTGGTTGAGAAGTTGGCAATTCAAATGTATTTGTTAATTAATCGTCATAAACCGGCACTGTCCAAATACTGACCGTAATAACAATGATGAACCAGAAGTCGATGAACAACTAAACAATTGGCATTCAAACTAATAGATTGAGCAACCGATGATATTAATCAAGAAACACTACGACAACTCACCCGCAATTGGCCAACCAACAAAACGCAGCAAATGGTAGTAAACCAACAGTTTGCTATCATCAAAAGTCTTGAACATAGCTCAAATAGCCAATCCAATTGACCAAGAATTCACCACCAAATCAGAGATCATCAACCATCAAATCACCCTTCACCACTACATTTACATCCAGCATCAATCAACCGCCCGCGACGGTCGCACCTCGCAGGTCAGCGCCCGAAAGAGTGGATAGGTCTCCAGCTCGTGCAGGGCCATTCCTTGCCCCGGAGATGGTGATGGTTGCAAAGCAGAGGTGGTTAGTCAATGGTGGTTATATGGTGGTTTCTCAAAATGAGGGACCCCCAGAATGGTTGGTTTCTTACTATTAATGGTTCATATTGGATGATTTGGGGGTACCCCTATTTTGAGAAACCACCATATGGATAGTGATGGATAGTGGTTTAACATGAGTCATGCTATATGATGTTATATTGGATGATGGTGGTTGTATGGATATTGGTTATATGGATTTTGGTTCTATGAAGTACTTCATTCATGGGGCTTATATTGATTAGTCAATGGTTAGTTGATGAATGGTGGTTTTCATTGACATTTGAAGGTCGTATGGACGAGTGGTGGTTTCAATGACGTTGAGTGTATAAATACCTCATGGTGATTATGATGGATGGTGGTTAAGGTTAATATAGTGTTTAGTTGTATAATGGGTAGTCATATGGGTGAATTAGTAGATATACAATATCATGCATGATATCGGAATACTGATTACGAGGATGGATTAGTGGCTAAGAATGGTTGATACCTCATACTGTACCAATTCATTCAGTACTAGTTTATGGCAATTGATTAAAAAATTGCTTAGTCTCTGCAAACCATTCACCATACCGATAACTTTGATTCCCTGCGTTCGTAGTTCACCATCAGTTAATCTATACTGGTAGTTTTACCCCCAAGTCAACGGTCAGTCACATCAAATATGGTCACCCTCCGGTATATCATTAAAAAACAGTGCATCAAATATGGGACCCTCCTAGTGCTCCAAATATCTTGGGAGACTGCACTTGGGGGTGGCTTTTAGGGTCCCCATCCCTCTTCAAAAGGTATGACTTGAGCAATCGGGACCAATGGGTAAAACATCTAGAAATGGTGAATTATCCAGCAAGCTATTTTTGAATATCAAAGGGTCACAGTCACGTCTCACTGAATTGTATGGATTTCAACCACACGTTTTGACCATCATATAGGTCATTATAGTCCATGAATCAACCATTGTCAACCTTCATCAACCATGGTCGATCATCATTGACCATCATTTGACCATTCTTAACCATCAGTATCCATCAATGGACCAACTAACTCTGCACCAATATGGGTTTGTGCATATGGTCATTTAGATTGGAAACCACCAGGAGTAAGTACACCATTCATGGACAAACTCATATGGGCGTTTCTCAAAATAGGGTACCCCTGATATCATCCAATATTAGCCATTCACAATAATGAACCAACATTTTTTTGGGTCGCCATTTGAAACATGTTTATCTCAAATCATCCACAAGTAGTCATTTTTAGTACCTTCTGGTAAACTAACTTGGCAATGGAAAATCCACCAATTATTGGTGTTTTCCTAGGATTTCACTATAAAAGATAGTCAAAATCCATTGCCAGGTTAGTTTGCCAGAGTGTAATAGATCAGGAAGTGTTTGTGTGCCTGCTTGACCATGGCCTTGACCCATATTAGTCATCCATACATCAACTCTTAACCACTATTGATCACCAATATGGTATAGGGGCTCCCCAAAATGTATGGTTTATTACTATAAACGGTGGTTTCTCAAAATAGGGGACACCCCCCAAAATGATTGTTTTATTTCTCCAGATGGATAATATTGGATGATAACTGGGGGCACCCCCATTCTCAGAACTCCGCCATATGGCAATGGGTCAAAACCCGGTACCCCTGGTTCCCTTATCATTAACCATGGTTTTCCCTATAGTTTGTTGGTCATTATTCCCATTTTCGCTTTGTCAATATTGACCCATAGCCCTAATAGCTGGTATATCCCCATTGTTGGTTATCATCCCTTATTATTAACCAGCTTAAACCAGCTACTATCCCCCATTACTGGTTGGTTAACTGCTTACCCATAGCCATATATAGCTGTTATATCCCCTACTACTGTTACTTATTATCCACTATGATTAACCATCAACCAGCTGGTTAACCATTGCTGTTGGTTGGTTAACTGCTTGACCCATAGCCATATCCTTCCATCATTCACTGCCATCACCAAGTCTCTGTGCGTTTGTACCACGCATTTCGCCGCAGCCGTGGTGCCTCCTGGGGCGCCGAGGCACTTCTCCCATGGTTGGATACTGAACCAACCATGGTGAGATGTCATGGCTTAAGGGCAAGCAGAAGTTTCGGTCAATGGCTAATGATAACCGAAACTTAATGGGTATTAATGGGTATTAATGGTTATTAATGGTCAATTGATAATATTATTAATGGTTATTAATGGTTATTAATGGTCATGGCTAACATTATTAATGGTTAATGATAATATTATTAATGGTTAATGGCTAAGCATGGATACTGAACATGATAACATTATCATGACCATATGGTTAATGATATTATCAAGCATTATTGATGGGAGAATATGACAACGATGATATTATCAATAACACCAGTTAGGTCAACCATGATATTGTCCAATTATGAGAGAATAAGCATGGTCAATGATATTTTCCAGATAATAGCATGATATTTTGTGGGTAATCATTGTCATGGGTTGACGACCACCAATAATCATTTTTTTAAGCACTGTCATCATCCGTAACTATCAGCCACAACCAAGTACTATTAATCATTGATTCATGTTGTCGCTGATAATCATGGATGATGATGATGATGATGATGATGATGATGATGATGATGATGATGATGATGATGATGGTGAAGCTGGATAATAATGGTTGCTTATCAGCCACATCCATGATTCACCATATGTTTCACCATCATCATCCTTTGGTAACCATGTAGTATCCAACAATGATTTTTTTCACCAGCTGATTGATTGAAGTCGCCATACCTTTATACTAACTAATGCCGGGACAGGTTGCTACCTCAGTCATTAACAACGGAAAGACTTACCAGTTCACAACGGGAGGTAGCAAACAACAAAGAAGCAATTATCAATATCATTGACATCGATAGTATACTGATAAACTTGATACTACCTCCATCAAAATACCTCAACATTTGTTGATACTGATGATCTTCAATAATGCCATACAGTAATGATCATTCCTGGTTCATCTTATCATCGACATCGCGAATAATTGTCAAGAGTATGACCCTGTCATCATTCTTAAGAAGTATCTCCATGTCTCCATGGGGATACCCTCTGGCAAACTAACCTGGAAGCCAAAAATCATCAAATAATCCAGCTACAACTTGTGTTTTTTCCATGAAACCAGGTTAGTTTGCCAGAATTCTTACTCACAAATGGCAAATACTTCCGGAAAATCCATGAAAATCCATGACAATTCACAAAAAATCCCATGTCTTTCCAGGGTCGCACCTGTGTAGACCAGGTACAGGGCATCATCCTCGTTTCGTTGCCTTCGCTCTTCGAAGGGTTCCTGGAAGCTTGAGAGGGGTGGATCCCAAAGAAATTTGTGGTATCACGTGAGGCAAATCATCACACAGCCAACCCGTGATTGATGGTTAATACTTGATGATTCATGATGAATAATGATAATAATGATGATGATTCATGGTGGTCAATGATGAACCATTGATGATAGTCATGGATGATTGATGGCTAATGGTTGTTATTGAATATCATTAACAATCAATGATCCGTGACCCCGATCAAACAATACTTGACCAAGTCCCTATCGACCATTGCTGGTGGGTGGTTGAACCACCACTTTGAAAATTATGAGTCAATCAATCAATGACTTGTTTATATATATATAAATATTTATATAAATGTTATATACTGGTGAAACAATCATTATATATATATATATACTGGTGAAAAGAAAATGTTTCAAACCACCCACCAGTAAGCTACAGGTTATCATCCACTAACATTGGTTTTTAACAGATGTTCTTTGTTCATTAAATTATAATCAGCAAACATATCATCCATTGCCAAAAATCGGACCAAAAGTTGTTTATTTTTTCTGTGTAATAGCAGCCAGCAAATCAATCCCCTTGGATGTTGATGGTCCCCCTCAAATCCAAAAAACAACTGCTTCACAACTTGCTTATCTAGGTATCTTTTTGTACCACTCAGAACGAATTGATTTCACTCATAGGTCTTGGTTTACAAGTCAGTGTGCTTTGGTTGCTATCTGTCTGGGTGATTTATTTTGGCACTGGATCTGTCAAATGCGAACAACACTCCTACAATTTAGATCGACAAAGGTGCATCATCCTCGTCATTAGTGTCTTTTGTTGCTGATGTCCTTTGGAGATTTATTTGACCTAGTAGCAGCTATACCCCAACCTAAGGTATCTCAATTATACCACACAATGGTGCGAATCTCTGGTGGTGTCCCATTGGTGCTGTCCCATGGCGTGATGCCATGTCTGTGGTGCCAAACCGAACCATGAACGACAGAGTGTTGACACATGCCCAAGACCATGGGGAGCGCCTTCCAATCATTGTAACATGGGACCGGCCAACATGACTAAGCCTTACAATCACTATTCATTATAACATCAACAGTATGTGACAATCATGTATATCACTGTAATATGTATGTGAATTCGGATTCGTGGTTGTGAATCTTATACTTTATGTCAATATTGAGATGATTTACTAACATCGACTGTGCGCACCAACTCTACGCACCATTTGATCATTGACCAACATAGACAGCAATCTTGGATACAATATGGATTGATAATTAGCTCATATCGCTAGATGAACTGATTATTATTCCATAGCAAAACACTGTTGTCAACAAGGCCCATCAGGGTCACTAGCCCAAACCAATGTTCATTATGGTTCATATGATTGTTCATCCTCAATCATAGGTGATAGTCATCAACAAGAACAGATTGGTTTGCTGTATGCATTTGCAATCGAACAAACCACATAATTTGCAGCATTGTTAAATAATTGGTGAAAAGGATTATCTAATAGGTTTCAATATAATAAATAATAAGCTAATAAACCATCTAGAGGAATAAACACACTCTATATATATTTACACCACATGGGGATTTCCCAAAAGTGGGAACCCCAAAATTTTGCTTGGCTTATTAATATAAATAGAAAGCACTGGATGATTTGGGGAGTCCCCTATGGCTTGAGAAACACCCATAGGTAGACAACAGCCTATTGGTCAATAGATCACAGAAATGGTGTAATTAACCATATCAATAGGCTAACAAACCGTATCAATAGGCTCATAAACCATCAAAGGTTTATAGATTTCAACTGATTTCAACATTTATTTGAAAAAAAATATTCGAAGCAAATCAAACAAATCAACTGATTTTAATCACATGGACATGGATCATTCTCAGGTCACCATTCGTGAGCCGAGTGCATCGCCTGTGTCAGGAGAAGGTCTTCCACGTAGGCCACGGGAACCTCTGACCTGGTGGCGGGTGGTGTCATTGATAGCAAGCAGCTATCAATGATTAATCTGGTTGGTGGTTCAATCCTCACAAAAAAAATAGTCAACCAACCAGTTGAAGACTAAGGAAAATAAGAAATGTTTGAAACCACCAACCAGCAATGGTGGTCAACAAGCTATCAAATGATTGATCATGGTGATCATCCTGTTAAACCATTGATGTGAGTGGTGTTTTTCATATCAGCTTTTTCAATTCATGGTTGGTGAATCGTGGTTATTACTGGTTGATACCACCTATGGCTATCCCAAAAAATAGTTATTATCCTGAAAAAACAATCACATGGTTTCTAATGCCTATCCACGCAAGAATCCTTCATTGACTCCATTCCCCCAAGAAACAATACCATCCTCAAGAAAAGTCAGCAATGACCCTACAAAAAGACAGGGGGATGACCATGGATTTTGCCATTGATACAGAACGATTTCTCAAAATCAATCTCCAGAAGGGCCGGGTGCTGATGCCATGGCCATGACTGACCCATGTCTAGTGATGGGCCAATCCCCCCCGCCAGCGTTTGTTTACACCTCTCCAACGATGCGGATGATAGACTACGAATCATCGCACTGCTGTCATGAACGTCGAGCTTTCTTCACAGGTTGGAGTGGGGTACAGGTTGCGGTGTTGGCCGCTTTCACTAGATAGAGTTCGTCTTCCTCACTCACCGCCTCCGTGTCGCGAGCAAAAAGAATCTTGCCACGCGTCCCGACTACTTCTATGTTCGCATCATCGGCATCAGCAGACTTAATCGCCCAAAATGGGTGAGAGAATCCGTTTGGAGGACATGCGGAAAGTTGGCATTTCTGCCTCAGCTTGAAGCGCTGACGATTTGTATACATCAATCCGGAACAGGCTGCAGGTCCATGAGAAAGCCAACATTTGCAATGCTTGAGGACCCTGCGGTTCATGAATTGGTCCATGTTTGGCTCCGCAGTAGGTCTATATTCCAACTGCGGTTCATCTTTTTCAATGCTTGAGGGGTTCACCAATTCAACAGACCAGGCTTTCCACTAAGTTGAGCATTGTTAAGCATCCTTTCAAGATTGTTCACCATCGACCGGGGGTCGTGTGAGACGATCCAGCGAAAGAATCATGTTTGTGGGTCAATGGAGAAAGCATGTCAACGAGTAAAACATGCCACAGAAGTCAGCGTAAGCAAATCATATTGTTTCAACTTGGCTGTATGCTTTATAACATCTAAAAATAAGTTTAACGATGTAAAAACAACAACCTGAAAATACATATGTTTATAATCATGAACCGAATTGTCATATATATATATATATATATTTAAATATATATAAATATACATTCAAATAAATATAACAATAAATAAATAAATATGTTCCAATAAACAGAACAATCAATAAATAGATAAATGAACAAATACATAAATCAACACAACAACAAGACATAAATATCGACTGAGAGATAGCCACGGAAAGCTCCAAGCCACGGCTTTCTGACTCACCAGCGTTTTCCAAGCGCTAACCGACCAACCTTTGGGCGACAGCTCAGGGACCTCAGAGATGAAGCCGCCGTGCCGCTGCGGTCAAGCACCAACAGCCTGGTAGCTGCCGTCGGCCATGGGAGCGTTGCTGGGAGGTAGTACCGAGTTTGGTGGCAATGGGTTGCTGGGGATCCCTAGGCATGTCCAGTGAACCTTGGGATATCTGGGGATCCTTGGGATATCTGGGGATCCTTGGGATCCTGGGGATCCTGGGGATGGGATAAACCTGCCATTTTTGTGGAAAATTGCAGGTGTCTGTAGACTCAGGTGTATGCTAACTTGTCAACTAGGAGAGCATGCTATTCCTTCACTACCCAGGTGCGTTTCCCTAACCTGGCCCTTCGAATCACCAGCTCTTGAATAGGTCAATCATCTCAAGATTGATTTTTTTTGCAGCCCCTGCAAGCAAATGTATCATACAGTAACATGAGGATGCTTAGCAAAAGATATGTCAAACAATCCATGGTGGCGCACAACGAACTGTAGGGCATCTGATGTGATCACATGAATGTCAAATAGGGCCAACTATCAGTGATAACAACATGTCATAATCCATCAGTGGCGTATTATTCCGAACGGAACACAAGTGATTATGCAATAACCCATCACTGAAATAATTTCAATACTTGATATGAGAACCGTGATAATCCAACCCCGCCATTGCTGACCATTCAAACACCAAAGCTATTCATTGAAAATAACCCAAAGCACAACCCGATCCCACTATTGCTTAATCACTAAACCTATTATTGTTATCAGTACTACTAGTGTTACAGTAATTACAATTAATCAAAGACATAAATAAGTAGATTAATAAATAAATAAAAAAAATATATATATATATATAAACAGTACTATAATAGATTTGGTGATTAAGCAATAGTAATGATCATAAATCACCCAACCTATTACTTTATATGTACAGTACTGCTGAACAAAAACATGGATCTGGTTGAAGCTCTGCCTCCCATCATCCCCAATATGCGATGGTTCCGGCCTGGGCTTGTGCTCCGCGAGTGCCTCGCGGTTCCGGCGCTCCTGGTTTCGCCGACGCCGCCGGCCCTGTTGCACCAGCTACTCCGGTGACTGAAACAAATAACCGGATGTCTGATGATTATTATGTCAGTTGACAATTGGGTGTTTCTCAAAATAAGGGACCCAAAAAATGGTTGGTTTATTACTATAAATGACTATTAATGGATGATTTGGGGGTACCCCTATTTTGAGAAACACCCAATTGATTGATGACCGGACTTATGTCAATGACCGGAGTTTAATGTGAGTTGATAATTCGTAAATTGTGAGTAATTGATCATTACCAATATTATGAGTAGTTGATTGTCAAATTAACTAAGCCTAATTATGAGAAATTCATCACTGATGTTAACAATATGCTCTATATTTATAACATATTGTTGACTGTACTGGTAATTATGTACAATGATAAAATAATGATGCATGCACATATTGACATATCATCCATCCACTAAGTGTCTCTGTGTCCGCTGTAGGCTGCCAAAACTTGGCACATTCACACCCGTTCCTGTGTGTGCGTGTGTGTGTGCGGTCAACTGCTGTCAATCCATAATGTGCAAACTTCCATCACCTCAACTCGCAACTGAACAATAATCACAAAAAAACTGAAACAACAACACCTGCAACAACAACCACCATCAACAAAAACACCGCTGCGACGACAACAACAACAACAGTCCCATTGGCAACAAAAATGACTAACAACAACATGACAGCCAAAAACAAACAAGAAGAACAACAGAAACGACAATAAAACACAACCCAAACACACCAAACAAAACAATAATAACAGCAAACATTTCAACATGAAAAACAGCAACAGCAACAACAATAGCAGCAACAACTACCACCCTAACATTGGTATCTACTATACTCGTTGCTACAAGTATTGCCACTTGTCAATAACTGTAGAATGATAATTTATAAATATAAATATATATATATATATATTGTATATATAAATATGTAAAAATACATGAATAAATGAATAAACAAAAAATACATATATACATATATATATAAATAAAAAATATATACTAAGCCCCCCAAAAACCTACCTTTTGCCACCTTCTAGTCAGAGTAGAGTAGAGTAGAGAAGAGAAGAGGAGAATAGAGTAGAGTAGAATGTAGAAGAGTAGAATATAGTATAGTATAGTACAATAGAATAAAGTAGAGTATAGTAGAATAAAGTAGAGTAGAGTTTAGTAGAGTAGAGTAGAGTAGAGAAGAGTAGAATAGAGTAAATTATAATTTAATAGAATAGAGTAGAACGGAGTAAAGTAGAGCATATATAGTATGGAAGAGTAGAGTAGAATATAATATAGTAGAGTAGATTAGAATAGAGTAGAATAAAGAAGAATAGAATAGAGGATAGTAGAGTAGAGAAGGGTAGAGTAAGAGAGTCGAGCAGAGTGTTGTATATTAGAGTACAGTAGAGTAGAGAAGAGTAGACTATACTTGAGTAGAGTAGGGCACAGTAAAGTAGAGTAGAGTCAGAATAGAGTAGAGTAGAGTAAAGAAGAGTAGAATAAAATAGAAGATAGTAGAGAATAATTTAGTAGAGTAGAATAGAGTAGAATAGAGTATAGTAAAGTAGAATAGAGTAGAGTATAGTAACCTAGAATAGAATAGAGCAGAGTAGAGTACAGCAGGCTAAAGTAGAATATAGTAGAGTAGAGTAGAGTAGAATTGAATAGAGTAAAGCATAGTAGATTAGAGTAGAGTAGAGTAGATTAGAGCAGAGCAGAGTAAACTGGAGTAGAGTAGAGCAGAGTAGGGAAGAGTATAGTGCAGTAGAGTAGAGCAGAGTAGAGTAGAGTAGAATAGAGTGAAGTAAAGTAGAGTAAAATTGAGTAGAATATACTATCGTAGATTAGAGAAGAATATAATAGAATAGAATAGAGTATAGAAAACTCGAATAGAATAGAGCAGAGTAGAGCAGAGTAGAGTACAGTAGACTAAAGTAGAATATAGTAGAGTAGAGTAGAATAGAGTATAGTACAATAGAATTGAGTAGAGTATAGTATACTAGATTAGAGCAGAGAAGAGTAGAATAGAGCAGAGTGGAGTATAATAGAATAGAAAAGAATAGAGAAGAGTAGAGTAGAGTAGAACAAAAAATAGGTGGGTATAGTATAGTATAATCTAATATCGTACAATATAATAGAGCAGAGCAGAGCAGAGTAGAGTAGAGCAGAGCAGAGCAGAGTAGAGTAGAGCAGAGTAGGGAAGAGTATAGTGCAGTAGAGTAGAGCAGAGTAGAGTAGAGTAGAATAGAGTGAAGTAAAGTAGAGTAGAGTAGAGTAGAGTAAAGTAGAGTAGAGTATAGTAAAGTATATTAGAACAAAAAAGAATAGAGAAGAGAAGAGAGGAACATAGTAGACTAGACTAGACTAGACTAGACTAGAGTAGAGTACTAATATAGTATAATGCAATAAAGTGGAATAGCGCAGAGTGGAGCATAGTACAGTACAGTATGGCAGAATATAGTGCAGCAAAGTAGAATAGAGCCGATTAGAGAAGAGAAGAGCATAGCATAGTCTAGTAAAGTGGAGAATAGCATAGTAAAGAAAAATATAATGGAGTAAAATGATTGAATTGCAGGCTAGCAAAGAGTAGAATAGAGTAGAATAGAATAGAAAAGAGCAGAGTATAGTAAAATAGGGTAGAGTAGAGCAGAGTAGAGTAGAATAGGGTAGAGTAGAATAGAATAGAGTAGACTATGCGATAGTAAAGAAGAGTAAAATAGAGTATAGTATAGCATTGTAGAATCAAACCATTGAACTGCAGAGTAGGGTAGCGCAGAGTAGAGTAGACTATAAGAAGTAGATTAGAATAGAGTAGAGCAGAGAAGAGAAGCATAGCGTAGAGTAGAAAATAGTAGAGTATAGTAAAATATAATAGTAGAGTAGAGTAGAATAGAATCTAGTAGAGTAGAGTATAATAGAGTAGAGCAGAGAAGAGTAGAGTGGAGGATAGTAGATTACAGTAGAGTAAAGTTTTGGTTTCTCTGTTTTTTAAATTTGTCCTCAAAAACCAAAAATGTTATTTGATTTTTTTTTCACTAATACCCAAGTTTTTCCAAGGAAAACCAAAAAACCAAAAAACCAACTTTCCAAACAGAATGTTTGGTCAAGGTCAAAAAAGTTGGTTTTTTGGTTTTTTGGTTTTCCTTGAGTTTTTTTGTTTTTTTTTGTTTTTTTTTGGTTTTCCTTGGGTTTTTTTTGTTTTTTTTCTCAAAAACCAAAATTTTCCTTGGGTTTTTTTGGTTTTTGGACGAAAAACCAAAAAAAGCTGAGGGAAAACCAAAATACCACGTTTCCAAACAGAATGTTTGGTCAAGGTTTTTTGGTTTTTTTGTTTTCTTTGGTTTTCCGTGGAAAAATATTATCTTTTTCAGAAAAAACAAAATTTTCCTTGGGTTTTTTCTTGGTTTTTCGTCCAAAAACCAAAAAAACCCAAGGAAAATTTTGGTTTTTGAGAAAAAAAAACAAAAAAACCCAAGGAAAACCAAAAAAAAACAAAAAAAACAAAAAAAACTCAAGGAAAACCAAAAAACCAACTTTTCTGACCTTGACCAAACATTCTGTTTGGAAAGTTGGTTTTTTGTTTTTTTGGTTTTCCCTCAGTTTTTTTGGTTTTTCGTTCAAAAACCAAAAAAAAATCACGGAAAATTTTGGTTTTTGAGGAACGACCAAAAAAACACAGGGAAAACCAAAGAAACCAAAAAAAACAAACTCAAGGAAAACCAAAAAACCAACTTTTTTGACCTTGACCAAACATTCTGTTTGGAAAGTTGGTTTTTTGGTTTTTTGGTTTTCTTTGGAAAAAGTTAATCCTTGCTACAGATATATTCTGTTGCTGTTTGTAACTTTTGGGTGTTTAGTTTTTTGGGTAAACAAATATACTTTAAATTTACATTATAAATATGGCAAAAAACACTGGAAAATACGGTTCAAAATAGAAAAAGGTAGGTTTTGGGGGGGGCCTACCATATATATGTATGTATGTGTACCTATCAACAATGCATCTATGAATTTGTGATACTAAAATCATGAGCTCATAACGGCAAGGCCAGCAACAAAAAAAGGATCTGCTTTCTTCGTTTCCTCCTCTTCTCCACCCAGGTCGCAGCTCAAGGCAAGCCTCAGGGCTGCTTGCGCTACGCAGCGGTGTCAGCCATGATGGTCTGGTTGGTGGTGCTTCACCATCCCGTGCTTCACCACCCTGTCATGAAAAACATGCGCAAGTCAACCAACCAACCATTTATTTATGCTATAGCGGAAACAAAAACTGTCAATCAAACCACCAACCAGGCAATTAGAAGCAGAGAAAAGCCGCAACCTTCAATAAATAAATACTTTGTTGATTCTAATGCTTGATTGATGGCTCATGATGGTTGCGGATGGTTTTTGAATCGTGATTGCAAAGTATCCTTTGCTGTGGTCGATGGTTGATAGCTATTATGCCTTACTACATCAACCACCGCTAATCACAATTGACCATAACTAACCCCCATCAACCACTCACAACCCCTTCCCAACGCTTGTCCATGCTTGTCTGGCCCCAAGACATTTCTCCACGCGCAGATTTGAATGAATGCTTGTTGGTGGGTGCCCCATCCCAGAAAAACTATGCTTGTCAATCAGTTCATGATCCAAAAATAACCCGAAGAAATCTTCACAGTACCAACAAGGTCAATATGTAAGCATCAAGAACTATCTCGAAAACCAGCTTGAGCACCAGTTTGAAAACAAGATGGAAAAGGTTTCCATAACCACCCTCAGGGCTGGTTGGCAAGCCCTGCCGTCAAGGCGCAAAGTGCCCATCCGCGCCACTGCCAGGGAGGCAGCCAGCCATCGGCAGCTGCGGTGCATCAACACCGCCACCTCAAGGGAGGGGAACCAAGGGATGAAGCGTGGCGACTGAGGCCATGGGCGTCATGATCCGTGGTGATATGTTGCGAGCTGGGTCAAGCAGTGGACCAACCAACAACAATGGTTAACTAGCTGCTTAATGGTTGATAGTAGGGGATAATAACTAACAACTATAGGGGATATAGCAACTATATGGCTATGGGTCAAGCAGTTAACCAACCAATTTCATGGGAGGTAACCAACCAATAGTAAGGAAACCAGCCTGGTTAATGATGGGGGAATCAGGGGTACGGGGTGAACTGACCCACAGCCATGTGAGTGGTGGTGATACGGGAGTCATTTGTGGTAGTCACATGTAGTCACTACTGTAGTAGGTAGTCAGGTAGTCATTGGAGATAGCTTTAGGTATAGTCATTAGTCATGTATGATTTTCATATGTGTCAACAAATGCAGGGATACTTGTAGATATTCAGAATGTCATAGTTGATGAGCGTTGGTCATACGCAAAAGTTACCAAGATATTCAAAGTGCATCATGGGTTGATATAGATGTAGAGTGACCTCAAAGACCAGCCAATTACTGTATGTTGTCATTTTCTGCGTTGGTGACATGCTGGGGGTAGATCTTCATACAAACAAAGAGTGATCATCCAAGCAAACTAACTAGCTACTATGAACCAACAGCAACCATGCTTTGCCATCATGAAACTCATTGCATAGTCAAACCGTTGAACTATCAACCATCAGTGAACCTGTGATGGCAATATATTAGTAGATATTATGTTATCACTAATTAATTGGGTATTTGCTGTCCATAGCGGCTAAGAGAACCGCCGGAACAACCTGATTGATGGCTAGTGCTTTTTGACTGTTGGTGAGAGAACTTGGGCGAATGGGCGAAACCAGAATTCTAGGAATCTGGTGATTCCCATCATGAAAGCCCATGCTAGCCCCATTCCACATCCAAGCAGCAATTCAACTAGCTTAGGTAGTGGCTTACAGACATCTTGATGGAATCACCAAACCACCCCATTCCGGATGAGATTCCAACACTTTGGCATTCAACGGCTCGAAACTCAGCCCAGCCATCGACACTGACAAATCGCCCTTGGGAAGCCCTGCGATTGGCAAACCATTGTCGTCACCTGCTGGCAAAATGGCCGATGTCTCATCCACAATGGGCTTATGGTGGTCACTTGACTAGAAACTTACAAGTGATATAAACATAATTCACCACTATGATAACCATGGTAATACCAACAATAAATATAGTTAACTACCACTAATTAGAGCAACTAACGACTATAAATAACACGTCAAGGTGAAGGGCTCCTGGGGGCCGCTCCTGGCCTTGCCCCCCTAAGCCATGGAGCCCTGCACCTGGAGGCATCTTCTGCATGCCGGCGGCAATGCGTCGGGAGGCCTGCGATCGAGTCGAGTCGCTTGATCCAGCGTGCGGCACGCAATGGTGGAGGCTTCAGGCGATCAGTTGCTTCATGGTTGGGTCCATCATTGTGGGATTTGGAATGGTTGGATGATGTTTGATGGTTGATGAGTGCTTCATTTTGTCTTATGACTTTGATGGTTTTTACCCCGCAAATCATCCAATATTGACCGTTTATATCCGTTTATACTAATAAACCAACCATTTGGGGGGTACCCTATTTAAAAAAAACACCAAATGAAGATCGAAATCCACAGTTTACAAAAGCAATCCAATTGTTCAGAATGGGTATAGAACCAAAATTTGGATACACATTAATTAATCACATTTGACAGGCAACCATCAACACTCAACAGTAAGATTGGATATGCAAAAAATCACCATCAACTCGCATGACATTCAATTGCTGCCTTCCAGACAACAGGTTACCATAGGTGCCTATACTTAGTGGTTACACCTCCACGGTTGGTCGTTGGTCATAGCTGGTGGTTGGTGGTTAAGCTTAGGTTAGTGGTTAGGTCAGACCTCCACTGAGGGTGGGTGGTTGGTCATGACTGGGCCTAAGCCCAATGTTTCTTGGGGAGATCGCCCACGCCGGCTCAGCCTCCTGCAACTGTCGATATGTCATGCTTTCGCCATCGTCCTTGCAAGGCCGGCTGCATGCTGCTACCTTTGCTACTGGACCATGCTCGGTTGATTGCTGATTTGATGTCAAGTTGTAGTGGTTGTGATTGTATGTGATTGTTGATGCTATCTTCTTTGGAGATCCCGCATCATGAGAACAATAAACGCAATTGCGTTTCCGTACTTGGCTTCCAACAAAACATGAACGCAAAAAGAAAGAAAACCGGCAACACAAAGACCTGGGAGGATTTTTCTTGTGACGGCCACCACCAGGGGACTACCGTGTCTCCTAGCGATAGCAGGACTGGTCTATCAAGACAGTGCGTCCGTACTTCCCAAGGAAATCAGCTAGCTGTGACGCTGTTGGGTCACCTTCGCCCAGCTGCTTGGGGAAGTCAAGCTGACTGGATGCAATCGTCACCGAATCATCTCAACGATTGGTGCTTTCACCCCTAGCTCGGCTTCGAAAAGCATTGAAGGTTCTATTTAGTTACATCTAGTTCCAACATGGGGCTGGTAATCCTTCGTACCAGTTATATTTAGTTACGAATCATGTTACATCCTCTTACACATCTTGGTGGCTTATAGATCCCTTGCTAAAAATATATTTTTTTAGTGGTTATATGGTCAATCAATCATATCCCAAAAACACAACAAAAACCTAAGAATTCGTGGAAGTTAGTGGAAGTATAAGCCACCCTGCATAATAGTAGTAGCTACCATAGCTGGTAGTCACCCCCCCAACAGCGCGCTGGTGGAGGCCCACCGGGGCGCAGGTTGGTGGGAGCGCCCTCCTCCACGGCAGTTTTGTCACTGAAGCGTTCCACCAAGGCGTCGAAGGCCTCACGGGGTAGCAACTGCCGTGCTAATCACCATTAATGGTTGATTAATTAATGGTTAATTGATGATGATTAATGGTTGATTAATTAATGGTTAATTAGCATTAATGGTTGATGAACATGGTTAATTAAAAAATGCGATTATCACCATTATTTTTAAAGCAATGGTTGGTAAATATGGTTGATGAATGGTGAATGATGAAAGTATGTGAAAATATATGTGAAATTAACTATTAGCAATAGTTAATGAAAAATCAGCCATGGTGAAAATATGTGAAATGATAGTTGATCAGTCAATCAACCAGGGTGAAAATATGTGAAGATGATGGTTGAGAATGGTTGATTAGCAACGGTTGATTAGTGGTTGGTTAAATGGTAGGAAAATGATGGTTAATGATGGTCAAATGGTTGATTGATGGTTGATGAATGGTTGATTCTGCCTGAATCATTTTGTGAACATGTTTGGATTTTAATGATTGATAGGGGATAACAGCCAACAGTTATAGGGGATATGCCACCATTTATGATCATGGTTGGGGGGGCACCATTTTTGGATACCACCACTTGACTTAGCAATGGTTGACCAATGGTGAAAATAATGACTGAGAATGGTTGGTTATGGCTTAATTATTTGGATTATAGCTGTAGTTAATAATAGGGAATGGGGGACCACCAAATACGGTGTTTCCCAAGCCATAGGGAACCTCCAAATCATCCTTTATACGAACCACTTGTAGTATAAACCAGAAACCACCATTTGGGTTAACAATGGTTGATTAGCAGCTGATTGGTGTTCAATTCCTGGTGAATTCACAGATGATTGATGGGGAATTCTCAAAACGGCATGGATGGTTTACTAATGATATTAATAATGGTTAACAATGGCCATTAACAAGTGGATAACGACCAATAATGGGAGATATTTACCGATTATAACAGTTGGTACAATACTACAATTGGTCAATATACAGGATGATGTGGGGTCCTCTATTCTGACAAACACCCATCTGGGTGGGTTAGCAATGGTTGACTAATGATGAAAGTATATGAAAATAATGGTTGATAATGGTTGATTATGGTTTATTTGGATAGTTAAGGATGATTAGGGACGGTTAAGCAAGGGCAGTGTTGGTTATTGATGGGTAAATAATGGCCAATGCTGGATAATGTGTGATTCATGAAGGTGCGATGATAATTCATGATGGCGAAATTGATAATATGAATTGAACTGATGCTGGTTGATTGATGGTGAACAATGGTTGACTGATGGTTGATTACTGTTTGATTACTGGTTGATTGCTGGTTGATTGCTGGTTGATTGCTGGTTGATTGCTGGTTGATTGCTGGTTGATTAATGATTTGCTGATGTCTGATCGTGCTTAATTCTGTGTGCACCATGAATAGATTATGATTAATATTGTTTCGTCGGCAGTGGTCCGCGGTTGATAATTGTTGGTTCACCGTTCACATTGGCTGATATCAATTGATACAGGTTTCGAAGGATTGACTGCCCTTGATATGTTTGGTAAGGCCTAGTATTGGTTGATAGTGGTTCAAGGGGGTTGTTCACACAACTGACGTCGCGGACATACAATGATATGAACCCATTCTGAGCTGCAAAGGGTCATCCATAGTCATATGCAACATACTGCCGGGATCTGCTGGGGATCCTTTGCTAAAAATGATTCCAGAGTAGAAAATCCAATCCAACTGACTAATCTCTGCATCGACTGTGTTAAGTGGTAACGGCTATGTATATCCCATCACAGCCGGCTCACTAGATTGCCACTGAGCTACTTTCAGCAGCCACTCTCCCCCGTTAGCAGCTGTCTCCCCCAGAGATGGCTAAGCCAGAATTTGCAATCATAAACCACAGCTGTAAACCAAGCTGTTCCCATCACCTTGATTTCAGCATGGTGGATTGAACACACAAACATATTGGCTGTGGTGAACCACACCCTGTACCCCTCATGAACATCGTATAAACTACCAAACAGGTATTTGTTGGGATGTTCACCTACCAGTTTGTGTGAAGCGTAGTATGGACCCAAACCCGTCAACAGCCGGATCATAATGGGTCAAGTTCCAGGTAGAGATGAATACACAGATTGCACGCCACCAGCGAATCCGCGGAGGATACAGCTGTTGGCTCTGCGAAGGAATATGTCCAGACAGGTCCAACGGAATCCATCCACAACTAAGATATACCCGAAGAAACTCTAGACCTGTATACCTTTTGAGGTCCTTATCCACCAGGTTGTCCCTTCCAACAAAAAATTCCCTAACAGGATTGTTCCCCAAGTCCTTACGCAAACCCCTGGCCCCAAGTCTTAGCCCTTAAAGCTGCCTGGTCCAGGCTGATTGCGGTCGCAGCTGGAACAAACATCTCGACGTCTGCTGCCTTGCGAGGTCCCCAGGGGTTCACCCATGGGAAGATTGCAACAACGGGTACAACAGGTCGTAGTGATGATAGAGATGATTACTCAAAGAACAAACAATACAACATACAGTACAGTAAGCTAAACATACAGTAAAACAACCACAATACTAGAGGTACAACCGAAGACTCATGCTTAGACCTGTAAACAAAATAAAAGGAAGTCTCACATCAACCAACCAAAAAAATGCCACCAGAATAACAGCAGTCATTGGCTTAAAACATGTTCCACAATCATATCGAAAATATCCGAGTTAATGGACATGCCAAGAAGATCGTTGCAACAGATGGGACCGGAGACAAATTCTATTGGCGAAGGACAGGACCTTGAAGGAGATAACTTAGACAACTCATTGTTGGCCGAACTACTTGCTGTTGGTACTACTGTAAATGGTTGTTTTGATCATTATCTACTGGTCATAACCCAGATCCCAGACTATACTCAACTGGTCATTCCATGACTGATTGTGGTCAGTTATAACCATCAGAACCCACAATCGCAGGATGATGCACCAAATTGATGTCACTGGAGTATGTTTGTCTAGCCATGCGGGACTGAAGTTCTTCACTCGCTGGGAGTGATTATTCCAGTAAGTACGAACTACTGCAATATATGTATATCAATCTATATCTATATCCAAACATCTATATATATATATTATATCATATGATATAGATTTGTAAATATTGTACCAGTTAATATATATATATATAAATATATATAAATATATTTAAATATATATCTAAACATACATATACATATATATGAAAAGATGGATATGTATATACTGGACAGGGTATTACAAGGTTATACAGGGTGCATATGGGTATACCGGTAAACCCTGTAAATAAATGAAATTCACAACGAGCGCACGTTACAGGTACCATTATATAACTGGCACTTACACAAGTTATGTTCACCACAGAATCGCCAACGATTGAGGGCCCTGGGCCCTTGTGATACAAATCAAATCACGAGCTGGGCAAATACAACGAGTTGAGCCATGAGAGCTATACCGCAACCCTCCTAACCGTCCTACCAATGCCTATCTGCATTCACTCGTCAAGGGTGGCAAATAACAGTTTTTTCAATGGGAAGTTTTCTGGGTGTTGCCAGTTGTGTAAATGCTTGTGGTGCTCGTCAGCAACATTAAACAACAATTCCTCAATGAGGAGTTTGGGGCTTTTCAAGTTATGTGTTAGAATGGTTGCTGATGAAACTAGTTATGTACAGTTGACATTACAATAGTCTATGTTTTGTTTACTGTTCTTTACTACTTATCTCTTTATGTTACCAGTTCATGCTGAACACGCGGCTTCTTAATGGCCCCATCGCCTATCAGCTAACCACCAAACCATAGTTCCCCAGCAATGCTTCCCCACAAGCGACATGGTCGAGTCACCGCCCAGAAAGGGTAGTAGTGAACCCATCCCAACAGCAAGGAACTGGTCATTGAGGGGATGTGAGCAGCCAGGGATGCAGGCTTAACTAACCAACAAGCAACCAAAATACTATGAAATGACGGTTCCGGTACTTTTCGTAAGACCAGTTGTGTCACCGCGTGTAGTTGTGTCTATTGGACTGTCTCAACATGATCAACTAGTTGATTCACCGACACTGTGGCAAAGTAACGGCATGGTTCCAACGAAGAATCACCAGTCTTAATAGGTAAACCGGCTATTTCTATGGTGGAACTTCGACGCAAATATGTTGCTTTACCAAAGGGTAACTATGTTTTACTTGCGTTGCGTTGCATTTGACAAAGGTATCAATGAGAAATGCACCAAACCAACACTATCAACCATGGTTCGTACCATCGACAATCATTAACCACCACTAACCAGCAAAGATCAGCAATGATACTCAATTTAACAGAAAATACATAAACCACCATTGACCGCGTAATGGCTAACCACCACTAGGTGATACTCAACAAACATAATCAACCAAACAATGATTATGGCTGCGAGTCAAAACCCTGCACCCCTGGTTCCCCGTCAACCGGTGTTTTCCTGTTATTGTTGGTTATTATCCCCTCAAAATCGGTATGATTAGTTGGTATATCATATCCGCTATCATTGTTGATTATTCCATATTATTCCCTATGACGAACCATAAACCATTGATATCTAATTGGTGTTTAAAGCCATGCGTCACCATTGATTATTGAATATGGACCCAGTATTGAACATGCCACAAATGACTAAACTAGTCTAACTGCTGGGATGTTCACCTACCCATTTGTTGGTTAATCAAATTCTTGTCATCATTCGTTGTTGGTATCCACTATTCTGGTTATCCATTATCAACCATTATTGACCCAATGGGAATATACCATTATCAACCATTATTTATCAATTGCCAATAATTAACCACTATCAACCACGAGTAACCATCATTTACCATTGTTGATTAAGTATTCTTAATTTACCATTTAGCTACCATTAATCTACAATGATTAATGATGGTAGCTAAATGATCAACAATGATTAATCTACCATTTACCTTAGTTGGGAATCTACCATTGTTCATGAACAATTATGAATTCCATTATCAATTTCATAAGATCATCTAGATATGGGTGTTTCTCGAAATAGGGGACCCCCAAATCATCCAATTCTAACCATTTATATTACCATTAACCAGCCATTTTGGGGGGGTTCCCAATTCTAACTGGTCATATCAATAAACCAGTGATATAAACCAGGTTAATAACTAACTAACTAAGTAACTAAGTAACCCCCGTATCATTTGATAGCTACTATTATTGATAGCTACTATTATTTGATACCATTAATTAATTGAACAATTATTAACCATTATAAACCATTTCGATATCATTTTAGCCAACATTCATCTACCATTGGTTTGATGGTGATCATTGACCCCCTTCCCAACCAAGCTCCGCCATGCCCAGCGGAGGGACTGGCGCCTCTTCGTCGTTGCGCAAACGTTTGGAAACCGGTGGATCAGACGAGGCCTGCGGATCCCCAGGGGCGCAACGCGTTGAGGGGATGGTGATAAGCCAGAGAAGCAGGAAAGGGGTTATCAGCCCTATATGGCTATGGGTCAATATTAGCCATCTATAATGGGGGATATTAACCAACCATTTTATAGGGAAAACTATGGTTAATGATAGGGGAACCAGGGGTACAGGGTTTTGACCCACAGCCATATGGCTAATTATAAATAGAGAAGGTTAATCATGAAACCCCCGGATGTTTACCTGGATGGTTAAAGGGGCTATCGGCCCTATGATCAGAATGACCCCCTGGCAATCACCAATGAATAGATAAGCCTCTGGCTTCAGAAAGATATCACACCAGTTATCACTCACTTGTTGTGATAACCCCCTGGCAATCATGAATATAGAAGGCTAACCATGAACAATCATGAACAATCATGAAATCTGAAGTAATGAAGGAGGATTGTATTATTACCCCCAGTTAATTACCTCTGATGGTCATAACCATCCAGTCCAACATGGGGCTCCTAACCAGCCAGAATAACCATAGAGGGTGGTTAAGCAGCTGATGATGGTGATGCTTTGCATCACTGCATCACCCTTGCGTCAAAGACCTGCGGATCATGGTCTGACCTGGGGATCTTGTTGCAACTGTGTTTGGGTTGGATGGTCACCGAACCATGGAACATGCGAATAGATCCAGTGCGGGGCAGTAGGGGAAACTTCGCCATCACAATGAAAGTAAGGTGGATGAGAGTCCAGAATCATCATGGTGAAAGGCGCCAAATGTGATCTGTATACAAGAGTCGGTCAGTTTGTCCAAAGTCTTTTGCTACAACAATGTGCTGGATTGCAATTACAAACTGAATACCTCCCACTTGCTAAACAAAAAAACAGGGTTTTCGTCGCAAGTTGTTAGCATCATTGTTGTTCGCACCCGATGTTGCTAGTAGCCATTCGCCAGTCACCAGGTATTGAGCTAGTTGGTCTCAGCCATGTTGTAAGTAGCCATTTGTTTCAGCCACTTGTGAAAAGCCATTGGTAACCGTTGTTGTTAGTCAAAAACAACTACTACACCTATATACTACCGACTGGTCATGCCACTCCTGGTAGCTCTAAATCGCTCCCCCTTTAAAGGGCCAGTTCTGGTCATCCCCGGCTCCTGGCCTCTCTCCCTCCCAACCACCACCCAGCTACACTTGTGCTTACCAATAGACCATCCAATACACCAATAGACCATCCATACCTGGATCAGCTAAGAAGTTGCCATGTTGGATGATGATGATGATGATGATGATGATGATGATGATGATGATGATGATGATGATGATGATGATGATGACGGTTGACCGTCTTATGCGAAACTGGTGGTCTCAACCCCGATGAAAAATATTGGTGAATGAGTTCCTCCCATCATCCTGGGTAAGGCCCTCATCCGCGCACACAAAAAAAACTCATCCGCGCACACAAGAAAACACTCATCCGCGCACACCAAAACACACTCATCCGCGCACACCAACAAACACAAGTCCTCATCCATTCACCATTTAGGGTTAACATTGGGGACAGGGGACATGGGGACATGGGGTTTAGGGGGGGATGTGGGCATGGGGACATAGGTGTTTGCGCATGGAAATCCGCACATGTCCTTATCCAGTCACCATTTAGGGTCAACATTGGGGACAGGGGACATGGGGACATGGGGTTTAGGGGGGATGGGGGCAGGGGACAGGGGACGGCTTAGGGGGGGGACATGGGGACGTGGGGTTTAGGAGCGGATGGGGGCATGGGAACATGGGGCATTTCTATGGAGCCGAAAGCACATGCAGGACGACTACATGCACTCAAAGTGCCACGCCTGCCACAACCAAAGGCCGCGTGCACAGACGAGGGGATTTCCGCGTGCACAGACGAGTGGTTTTCCGCGTGCACAGACGAGCCCCTTTCCATCATCCTGTGTAGGATGCTTACAAGTTCTTGGACTTGTCCAGGTGACCTCGCCTCTGTAGAGATGCTACTAAGGCAAATTTTTGATCGCGCAACATCTCGAAGATTGATTTCTTGCCTTTCAACATGGCATGTCCAGAAAGTCCTGGTGACACTGTGGGCCAAACGCCGGACCCCAGAGTCACAGGCCTTTAGCGCCGTCTCTAATGGGTATGTAGCAATCACGAATAAGCTGCTGACATCCTTGCCAGATTCGCGTTTCTGCCCTGTCAATAGTCCCTTCCAGAACCGCAACTGACACAGTTCGCGAACTGCAGCTGGTGTGAGGCCCAAAATGTTTGGTGCTGACTCCAGTGACAGTTCGATAGCTAGTTTAGATGTGCCATCACGGAGTCCTACAAACGAATCCTTCAGGTCGAATGCAGCAAAGGATGTCCAATCTATGAGTGGTATGCCGCATGCCTACAGAGAAATCGGGGTTTCTTGCATGTTCCTTTTCCTCCTGTGTTAAGCAGTCCAAGGCTTCGTGGCTCTCTAGCCAACGTGTTGGTCTCTTTTCAAATCATTTGTTTGCAGGGTTCCATATCGAAGGAGGAAGGAGTGCTAATCCCTCTCGATCGCACTGAGCCCTCAAGTCTACTTGGCCTTGAATTGCTGCAAGGGCATATGCTCCCATTTGATAGTCCTCATCACTTCCTTCTGGCGGTTTTGCATTGAGCACCTTCTGCTTCAAACGCATGGCATCTTTCATTCTCGGAATAGCACTCAGTTGGGAGCATGGCGAAATCTCTGGCCAAGTTGTATGTCATAGCTGGTGTCCATCCATTCTCGTCAAGCATAACCGGCAATTCTTCATTTTCATCAGCTACAAGCTGGTCATCCGTCATGATTTGGTCTCAACCATGTATAGGCAGGATCTTACGAATTGGTTCCATATAATCATAATATATCTGCTGACAAACGAAACATACATGATGATATCTATATGTACGTACAAATGCATCATAAACATGTATATATATAATATAAATATAAAAATAAACATATACTCATATATATTCAAATAACTAGATATTTAAAATATCAAAATTAAATACAAGTATAACTATACACATATAGATATATAAATAAATATATTTGCCACACAAATCTGTCTGAAGTCGGTAAGCTTAAAATGAAAACATGGGAACACCATTGGTTTTACATCCACTTGTCTTAACTGAACGCAAAGCCTGACAACCTTCAGAACAGTCGGGATTGCTCCTCACTTGGCCGCTTCATAACCTGTGGCAGGGAGATCTGGAGGTTGATTACCAACGAACAGTTGGTGAGTTGCTAACCAAAAAATCACTACTGGAAATTAATGATTATGATCATTAATAGATTGGTGAGTTAATGATACAGTTGGTGAGTTGCCAACCATGATCATTGGAAATGAATCATGATCATTAATAGATACTTCTGGAACCAAAAATCACTACTGGAAATCATGAAAAAATCAAAATAATCAATCATCACTACTGGAAAAGGAACATGAAATGATCATGAATGTTAACCATCATTACTGACGTGATGGTTAAGGATAATCATAAATGCCAACCATGGATTAATTCAGAAAGCCCTAGTTGATTAATAGGGGGTAATTCCTCAAAAGCATGGTTTCCTATTGAATTGCTACCACCCACAATTAATATATACATATTTCATTTGGTGGTTTCTCCAAACAGGCGTGCCCGCAAATCATCCCTAGTGACTTATATTACTAAAACGACGATAGCTTTGGGGTTCCTAATGGAAAGTATCAATCCGAAGTTAAAATTAGTAGCCACTTTCAACCAATCATAATGGCTATTGATAAATTCCGGCTTCTACAAACCGTTCGCCATGAATCATGACTTCAGCTCTGCAAAGCCCCCTCAATAAAAGCTTTTGCTTAGCGACCATCAACTGTCATGAATCATGGTTATCACCCATTAGCAATCCTCATAAATCATAATCAAGCAACGGTGACAGGGAATAATCGCTACCAATGATCCACTGTCAAGACTCCCACTGATCATTGACCATGACGAAGAACGATAAGACCATCATAAATCACCATTTGCCATCATCAACCATCATCAACCATCATCAACCATCGTTAAGCATCATGAACCACCGCCAATGATCATTACGTTGTAACTGGAGCTAATAGTTCATTCTGAACAAAATCGTGAATTACTAGTAGATCAGAAAAAAAACATCACAACCAATCATCAATCAGCATCAATCATTGCAATCATTATCAATCATTATCAATCATTGATTGGTTTTGCTGCTGATGTCCACCATTAACCATCAGTTTTGTCCAACGCAATAGTATACTCCATATTTGCTGGTTTGTTTCCCTGTTAATGATGGCGAACCGAACAGCTCGATGGTTAGTAAGTACTAGCATTTATGGACAAACCCATATTAAGTTGTTTAAGCTAGTCTTCAAGGTTATAGCTATTTAGTAACCCATATTCATGATTATATATTTTTCAAATGGTTTGTTTGCTTATAACCAATATTTATACTTGTTTGAGCATCAATTGTCGGTTATTTTCCTCTGTCTTCAATCATTATTACCCATTCTTTGCCACTATAAAACCACCAAGTAACGAGTATCGTTGGCTACCCACCTTAATGAACCACCCACCTATGATTAGCTAATTTCCGTTATCATTAACCATTATCAAAGCAACCATTTATGATTATCATTCCCTATTTTGAGAAACCTCCATGTATCCATAGTTCACCAGTTCAAAAATCCAATGGAATTTCCCTATGTTTCCCTATCGGTACCATGGAAAATCCACAGGAATAACCCATGGTTTCCCTCAGCCAACAAATCCATAAAAAAAAACATGTCTCCAGAATTGACTACAAAAATCCCATGGAATTTCCTTATGTTTCCTAATCAAAACCAGAGAAACATCCCATGGAATTTCCTTATGTTTCCCCATCAAAACCAGAGAAACATCCCATGGAATTTCCTTATGTTTCCACATCAAAACCAGAGAAAATCCCATGGAATTTCCCTATGTTTCCCCATCAAAACCTGAGAAACATCCCATGGAATTTCCCTATGTTTCCCCATCAAAACCAAAGAAACATCCCATGGAATTTCCTTATGTTTCCCCATCAAAACCTGAGAAACATCCCATGGAATTTCCCTATGTTTCCCCATCAAAACCAAAGAAACATCCCATGGAATTTCCTTATGTTTCCCCTTCAAAACCAAAGAAAATCCCATGGAATTTCCCTATGTTTCCCCATCAAAACCAGAGGAACATCCCATGGAATTTCCTTATGTTTCCACATCAAAACCAAAGAAAAATTACCCTATGATTCCCCATCAAAACCAGAGAAACATCCCATGGAATTACCCTATGTTTCCCCATCAAAACTCAAGAAAATTTGATGGAATTTTCCTATGTTTCCCCATCAAAACCAAAGAATGTCTTTCGAAAATACCATGCGTTCCCTACAAGAAGCGGACCCACCATGGCTCACCTCGGTACGCGCTACGCAGGCTCGTACAGCCGTCCATGGGCGCCCACCTGAAGCGGTGAGTTAGTCGTCGTTGATAGGTCCTGAATGGTTAGTAAGTGGTTGATAAGTGGTTGGTTAAATGGTAAAAAATGATGGTTAATGATGGTAAATGGTTGATTAATGGTTGATTAGTGGTTGATTATGGTTGATGAATGACTGGTTGCTTGATGGTCACTGGTTGATGAGTGGTTGCTGAATGGTTGTTTAATGGTTACTGGTTGGCTCGTGGTGGATTAATAGTCCAATTAGTTACTGATGAATAGTTCATTTATGGTTGAATGGTTACTGGCTGAGTGAATGGATGAATAGTCCAATTAGCGACTAATCAACAACTCCTCAACCATTAGTTGATGAATAGTCCAATAAGTTTCTGATGAATCCACTGATGAATAGTTTATTTATGGTTGAATGCTTAGTTATTGGTGAATGGTCCTTGAAAACCAGAAGCGGTTCGTCAGTTGATCTAGTAGTTGGTTTAGTCCTGAAGCGGTTAGTTAGTGGTTGATGAGTGGCTGGCGGTTGATGAATGGTTCATTAATGGTTGCTTAATGGGGATTAAAATGGTTTTAATGGTTGATTGATGATTAATTATATACTGTCATTGTTCCTTTTTAGTTGACGATAGGTTACAACTTGATATATTGGTCAGCACTTACTTAATTCTTACTTTGTGGTTGATAAATGATCGATTGATTGCCAATATATGCTTAATGATTTGCTCCTTAAAATTTTGTCAACTGATACTGGTGATCAGTAATCGGCTGTTGGTTTCACTAATCACTTCAATGGTTAGTTGACCCTATTCAACCGCTAGTAATAAAAATGGTGACCAAAAATGACCCGTTGGCTAAAATGGATGGTTCATCCATGGCTATTGATGGTCAATAGTGGAAAATTGAAAATCAACAAATGCGTAATTAGTAGGAATTTCTTAATAGTGGGAATGTGTATTGATATGCAATCGCTGCAATTGACTTAATAGTGGCAATTGATGGTCAATAGCAGCCATTGATAATCAGTAATACCTAGTGGTATTGTACTAGTACTTACTAGCCATTAAATGGCTGCTATTTACCATGATAACAATGTAATAACAAGTTTCGTCATGGTCAATCACGGTGCTGGTTGGTGAAAGCTTGGCGGTTCATGGCGACCTGCCAATGGCCAGTCATGATGCACTTACAGTGGCTTACAGCCTTAAGGCTTTGAGGGAACTGAAGGACACTGACCAAAAAGGGCGTCACAGTGAGTCCACATGTCTGCAAAGTCGAACTGGTACACTATCGCTGGTGAACAATAGATTTACATAGATCAACTACTTCTCACCATCATGAACCGTCACTAATCATCAGAAAATGGCACTGCTCCCAATGGTTGTAGGTAGGTAGGTTTTTTCAGGAACGTCTACCCTATGGATCATGAGCTAATTAAAAAACTATTTCTGGTCTTGATACCAGTAGCAGTTAACGGTTAGTCGATCATGGATATGCTGATAAAAAGTAGTTGGTGAAGGTTAGTCATGGTTAATTAATAATGATACCTAACGATAATTGGATGCAATACTTGACATCACTGGGCGGTGAATCAGATCCGCAGAGTAGCTAAAAGTGACAAGCTGATGACCAACTCTGTTTGCCCAACGGTTCGGGCTTATGACCAGTTCAAGTAGCTGATCACCCAAAGTAGCTGATATGTAACACAAGGCTTATCACCACCTCAGCTGCCCAGTATCACAGCATAAAGGTTGTATAACCCCTTTGTAACCCTGAGATTGTTGGTCAAAATCCAAGGAAGCTGATCACCCAGTCAAACAGCAGTCTGGGTGAACCAACCAGCAACCAGCAATCTGTTTTTTGGTATACAAGGTGGGCCCCAACCACTTATAAGTTGGTTTACAACTTACTTAACTAGGGTTAACTTCCAGTTATGGGGGTTTATCCAAGTTACAACTGCGGGCCCACCTTGTAGGAAGTTGTTCATATTGCTTTGTACCTTCTTGCATCCCATTGCTACCATCATTAACAACCATTACTCAGAATGATCAAACACTATCAATCAGCTTCTGAGCCATCAGCAACCAGTGAATTGGAAATCAAGAATGCATGTTCAGAGCTTGAGTTGATGAATATCTCCAGATTACTATGTGGTGATCAAACGAAAGCGGAGTGTGAACCGGTTGTTGAATAATTCAACCAATGATCATCCACTGTTCTGGCAATGGCTGCAGTATGAAGTACTGATTGATGGTAGCAATTCATGAAAAAAATCACTATTCACAATCAGGAAGCAGCTACCCATTCTTCCGAGACTCTGGCCTTTGTGTGAACAACCATCATGAACCAAGCGTTGTCAATCACTATCAAGCATCAATACTCAATGGTTGCTGGCCATTGCTAGCATTTCCCACGAAAACTCAACGCTGCCGGGCAACACAATCAGCAGCTGCGGGATGGAAGAACTACTACCATCGGCAGGGCAGTGACTGGGATGCTACTGCTTCATCCTGGCTATCCTTAGAATGTCTGTCATAGTCCTGGTAAACATGTGAAGCTTGAGTAACATAGGATTAGCCAACCTACTGAGAGACCGTCCATCAGTTTTCGGGCCCGAGACTCTGCATGCACAACTGCTCAACGTCATCAATGCCGCTTCCAGTTGCCATGAAATAGGGGCTGGTAACCACGCCCAGTTACAGCTACCTGGTAGAAACCAGAACTGGGTTACCAGCCCCGACAATGGTAGCTGGAAGCACAGGGATGGTTACTGAGTGTGACTGATGATATGTCATGGTTCCCCTGGGTAGATTGACCTGTGATGACAGAAAGTCCATCTGGAAACTCCATAACTTTGGCGCATCCCTGTGGCAGCCAAAGATTGGAAGGCTAAAACTGCTCAGCTTTCCGTGTGTTAAAACTTGATGATTGGTTTAGCCATGATTAACACCTGTAAGTGATGGTTATGATGGCTACTACGGCCTATGATGAACAACCTGAAGTGATGGTTGATGATGGCTGCTAAGTGATTTTTGATGGTTGATGATGGCTGGTAAGTGATTGTGACTGCTCTCAGCCACGCATTTCACCATGGCTCGCTGCTTTCAACTCTGCCATGGGCCTCAGCTTAAGCCTTGGCGATCGCGATATCGGCGAACGCTGATCAAGGGACAGCGGTTGAGTATATCGTGAGCTGGCTATGGGTCAATATTAACCACCCAACAATGGTGGTTATTACCCAGCCAACTATAGGGAAAACAATGGTTAATGATAGGGGAACCAGGGGTACGGGATTTTGACCCACAGCCAGCTAACATGGAACCTATGGAAACCCCCACTGAGAATGCGCAATCTTCGCCACCAACGATCAGGTTGTGCAGCCTGAGATACTATTGGTCTGTCCCACTTGCCAAAGGTCATTCTGTGCGGTCAACAGGAGAAATATTCAAGAGATTTGTTTTGGGTGGTTCGCGTTTGTTACTGTCCTTAGGATTAGTTATATAATGGTTGTGATCCAGCGATTTGTTGTGCGCAAGTGGATCAAAATGAATCAACTATATTGGTATTGGGTGCTCATGAATCAGCATTGGTTTTATTGCGTCCTGATCATTACAATTGCTGGTTAGCATAACCAATCAAATCAATCAAAGGTGAATCATCATGTGTTTTATTGGTTGCCCCTCACAGCCGCCATAGTCGGACATCTGATGTTGGGTGCCGTATTGATTGAAGATAAGCTGTTCATGCAAATGATGGGTACTTATTAGAACTGACTCGGTCTGTAAAGTAATATGTGCTGTACAACAAGATCCCACGCAAGACGCAGAAAAAAGGTGGGGCTCCCTGGCTATAAGGAGGTTTATAAGCTATTGAACAGTCATTTTAAGTATTTCAGCCATTTATAAACCCATATGAGTCACTTATACAGGCCATTTACAAGCCATTTGTATGCCATTAAAGTTTAAGTTTATTTGTTCATCATTTTGCTTTAACTTACTCAGCAAACACCCCGCCTGCAAGGATGAAACATGAGCTGATGAGAACAAGAGCGCCCTTCATCCCGTCTTGTTCAAAATGGGCAACCTCCAAAGCATCCCTTGACGCGTGGGTACCAATTCACAAAATGTTATTACATTCAAAAACTCTGTTGGTTTCAAGAAACTATCAGTTCACGATGTGTGTGTTTGTGTGCGTGTGTGTTTGTGTGCGTGTGTGTTTGTGTCATTTTGGCATCTGGAACCAGAAAAATGCGTTAGTTCGCCTAGGACAAACTTCAATAAACATTGCAAATTGGCCAGCTAAACACCCCAAAATGGCTGAGCCTTCATCTGTTCGCTGGATCACCAAAACCTACCCCAAGTGATTAACCAAAGCAGTGTGACATGCTGGATCTGGCTGGATCCCAGATCCAGCCACTGCCGGCAGCTGATGCCGAAATGACCGGTGACGGGTTTCTGCTCACTGAATTACCAAGTTTAAGTGATGCTTATGATCATGATAGTACCAAGTTTAATGATGCTTATGATCATGATAGTACTAAGTTTCAAAACACACACTCACCTTTTAGTAGAGTAACATGTTCCCAAATAAATCCTTTCCTCGCGTACGGTCATCCCAAGGCAAAATCACCGGTCATTGATCAGAAAAAACATCTATGGCAGTGTTGCAGCTTTCCATGCGAAACCTCCAACCTACTCCAAGCAAACTGACATCAAGCCACACGGAGGTTTCTAGAAATAGTGGTACCCCCCATTTTTCATCCTTTGTAAACCATTTCAAGTAAGAAACCAACCATTTTTGGAGCTCCACTGCCCACTGAAGGCGTCAAAGTCAAAAAAAAATCAAAGAACCCCCCAAATCTCTAAAAACATCAAAAACAAATTGTAGTACAAATTGTTGCAGTAACCAGCTGGAGACCTCTGAGCGAAGTAGCGGCGAAGTAGGGGTATTGCTGCGACCCAGGCGTCACCTTTTTTTTCCATTGGGTGAGACATCACGCATGGCTTTCGCCCTCGGGTCGTCAGGACCCAGCCAATGCAGCGGTCCAGGTTGGCATGGAAGTGATCAAACTTGTCGCAATGATGAACAGGATGATCACTATACTGGCATAGTATAATTAGCTATGCTACTGTAGTATATAAGGTATACAACTCGCAGTAGTGATATACTATGGCAATGGCAAAGTATTGCAATGAATAAATGTGTTGTAGTGCTATAGTTGTAGCTTTACTGGCAATGACTTACTATGCTGTGACACACAAAACTTTGAGCGTAAACTGCGCCTCATTGATTGAGATGATTAACTGCTGATCATTGTTTAGTTCACTGCAGTTTCTGGTACAATGATGAACATGCAGTTGAAACAGCCACATACGAATCATGGTCGAACAGCAGATGATATTGCATGCCACGAGAATCAGGATAGATAGCAGCTACACTGATCCATACAAGACAGTTCCAAAACAACAGGCCGGCAAGTTTTTGGCACACTGATTTTATGACCTACCTCTATATTACATATCTCGTAACGGTCATGTGCTCAATGTATCAATGAGTACAATCGGCGGTACTATCGATTGTCATACCGCCAGTGTCCTACCACTGAGTATAATGATATAACTATATGAATGACCTTGACAAATGACTACACCATGATCAATTCTGAGCAATCTATACTATGGATTGATATGCCACGGGATGCGTTGGGTGATATTGTAGATGATCTGTTCAACTTAAATATATAAACTAGACATCAAATCGCAAAAATGAAATACACGTCAAAGTAGCCGTAGTTTACCGTACTTACACTTTTCATATATAATTGGTTGTTTCTCAAAATAGGGAACCCCAAAAATGGTTGGTTTATTACTGTAAATGATTAATAGTGGATGATTTAGGGGTACCCCTATTTTGAGAAACCACTAAATGCATTCCTTTAAAAAAAACTACACATCAAATATTTGCTGCTACGCAACCAACCCAAGGGTACAGCTGCTCGTGGGCTAGGCGACGCTACCTCCTCACCTCCTCACAGGTGGTGGTCTTGGCCTAGGCGGCATGACAGGTGCAAGGTGGGCTCCGGTGCACCATCGGCAAGGTGGGACCTTGGGTTCTAACTAAAAACTAGGCTCACTAGGGTAACTACCTTGTAACTAGCAGCTTTACTAGGCTTACAACTAGTGTAGTTACAAGGTAAGTTGGTAACTGGGGTAACTACCAGGCTTACTAGGGCCAACTACCAGGCTACTTACTAGGGCAGTTATCTTGGCTTATGACTAGGGAACTACCAGGCTTACTCATGGTGAAATGATGGTAATGGCTCAACTGATGGTTGATAATGGTTACCCTTGAATAAGGCTTACTAATGGTGAAGATAGTGATGGTGATGGCTTACCAATGGCTGAAATGATGATTGATCATGGCTGATGATGGTGAAGAATTCTCCCTTGGGTGAACTAAGCGCTTGAAGTGGATTAATTCACCATGGACATAGCTGGATTACCTCTAAACAAAAGTAATTTCAGGGAAACCAGGTCAGATTACCAAAAAATCTGTGACTAGGAACTGTTGGTGATGATGATGGTGATGGTGGTGATGGGGATGAAAATGGTGATGATGGTGTTGATTGCTGTAATGCTAATGATGACTGATGGTGACAAATGGTGATAATAGAGGTGACTAATGATTCATCATGTTGATTGATGATTACGGATGATTAAAAATGAATGTACACCGCATGCTTGAACTTGTGGTGATTATTGCTTGCTATGAACCAGTTGAGCAAAGGTTGAGAATGATGAGTATGGCTATAAGTCATAGCTCGGCTATGAACCAACAAGATGATAGCTTACTTGGTACGAAGCAGCTGATTTACAGTGTTGGTTAAGAATCTATGATTCAGTTGATCATGGAACCTGGATGATAGCTTTACAATTGCCAAAACCATCGGTGCCTATTGGTCTTCACTGATGATTACCACGTGGCTAATTGATTACTTGATGAGTGGCTATAGTGGTAAATGCTTGCTGAAATTGCTGAAATCGCTGAAATCATAGCGAACAAAACCAGGTATGAGTTGATACTTCATACTGAATTTGATTATCCATGGTTTCACAGCAGTGATGAGTAGTGGAAAACATGTTTCATGATGCTCTGAAACAAACATGTAAGTAGTCCTATAACACAACTAACGATGATGCTAACCATGGCATATAGGTGTGAAACAAACACGATAGGTGATTACCACACAAATATGATGGTTGATAGTGTTGTTATTTATCCTATGGCGGGAACCACGTCACGGGGGAACCACGGGCGCTTCACCAACCAGCGGCTCACCAAGCCCCACAGGTGCCAGGCGCATACATCAGCTCAGTCTTGGAAGGTGCCTTCATCGGCCTGCCGGTGAGCTCTGGCATGTGGTTCCTCCTGGTAAATCCTGACCTTGCTCCCCCTTTAAAGGGCTATGAGGATACCCCGAGTAGGTTGTTTGAACCACTTCGCCACCTATTGACTCATGAGATTTGAGAGTTGTGAGGAACACGAAACCTGCTATTAGTATACTTACTAAGAGCAGGTTCTGAGCCTCTTCATTCAAATCATCATTGAGAGTTGTTGTGAATCAACCACTAGACTTGCTGTTCGCATGTGATCAATGTGAACAGCTAATTGTTGTTGTGACCCTATGATTGACTCTACTTTGACTCTGTAAGTAGCCATGATCAACCCACCGTTCAGCATTTACAGGCTATCATTTCAGGAGCCGCTCTCATCCAATGACTACATTATTGTTAACCTCTGTCTACATATTATCTATGATCAATCCTATCATGATGGAAGTATAGTTTCACTTGGAAGTGTGACTCTGTCACCCCCTTTCAGGGATTTGCACCAGTGATTCGAAATACCTTGTTCTTTGCTCACGTTGGCAATAGTTATTCACATATTCATGTGCAACGGATTGTTTTTGACTGCTATCCGCTATCCATGTTATAAATAAATGAGAATAAATTGTACTAGTTGTTCTCAACATGGGATGAATGGACGATACTGATCGGCAATGGTTGATTACCGGAGTTAACTAAACACGTGCGGCCTTCCCGCTCACCAACAAAGCTAAAACCTGCTGATGATTTGTGGGAGTGGGTAGTCAGTCTCATGAACGGTTGCTGTCTTTATCGCAAAAACAAACATAAATTCATTTGCACACAGAGTGCTGTCCCAAGTAGGAAGCTTGTATGTGAAATATGGAAAAAAATGAACATGCATGAATGAGTAAATATATGTAAATATATAGTTTAATTGGTTGATATACGGAATATCTATATGCACTGTATATGTAAGTGTGGTAACTTCTCTGTCTAACCGCTCTGCAGCGACTCAGCTGCTGACCACGGCGGTCTATCCACGGTGACCTCCGCCAATCCCCATGACTTGTTTCATCGTTCCCACCGTTGCGCCATGGTCTTTTTCCGGCACTAACGCGGTAGAGCGGCTGCAAAAAAAGAGGGCAAAAATGGTCTGACCCCACGTCGGACCATGAGTTTTAAATTGCAGTCGGTCCGTAAGAATTAACGAGTAAACGCGCTTGGATATCGGAGACTAAGTTATGCAGGATTATAGCATGCTTGGATGATTCTCATGCGGTCCAAGTTATGCGGAATATAACCCAAAAGTTGATGGGTCAGCAGCAGACATTTGGGGTGGGATGATTGGGGCCCCCATCATGGCGTGATCAATAAGGGTTGGTGATCATTGACCATTTTTATCTCTACTATTAGGCATCACTACCCATAAACCATGATAAACCATGATGAACCATCATTATGCATCATTTGATTCAAAACTATTTGCTATTGCCTCGACAAACCAATATTAAGCATCGATTGACCGTGCATGTGATGAACCACCACTTAACCATCTGCAATACAGGAAATAGTCAATTTCCTTGCTCAGTCATCGGTCGCAAACATAAATCAACTGAATCCATGGCCGTGGTACATGCCTGGTGGTCGCGACCGCCCTGAGCGGATTCAACCGACATAAGTTGTCAACAACAGTATGGTTGGCCATGTGGGGGTTTCTCAAAATAGGGTATCCCAAAAATGGCTGGTTTATTACTATAAATGACTATAAATGGATGATTTGGGGGTACCCCTATGTTGAGAAACACCCATGTCTATTCCAAAAAAGATAAGAAAAAACGTAGTTAGCTTATCGGAATCATATGCCGGATCGCACTGCTTTGGTGCATCTCTGCACCAAAAAATGCGCTGGCGTGTAGAGAGAGCAGCTGTGATGAAGTGCAAAAACAAAGCAGTCTGGGAACCCATCGCGAACCTGAAAACGTACCACAAATGATGGCTGTTTTTGGGGATATCACAACTGAAGTCATGGAGTCGCTGTGTGTTTACATCGCACGGGTTTCTCCTACCAACCATCCACAATTGATATCAGCTGAGGTAAACCATCCGCCTGGATTTCGGGGGACACACATTTTGCTGGCAAAAGTGTTTGTATTTCTGACCTGGGGGTGCAAGAGGATACTACACCCATGATGCTCAACTATCTTAACTCATGATACTTAACCCTATGCTTCCAGTTACCATGAAAGAGTAGGGCACCACCCCAGTTACAATGGTAGAAACCAGCTGGTTACCTACTGGTTCATGGTAATTGGAAGCATAGGATAAGGTTAATTGACAATAACAGTTTGCAATGATCATCAAGCGCGATGGCCGCACAATCCAGATGTTCAGCTGATGCTACAGCGCAGCTACGGGTGTCCTGGCGAACTTCCTGATCGTTACCCTTCCAGCGAGCGAATAGTATGAAGAAAGCAGAATTTGTGGGCAAGATGGCCAAGGATTTGTGATTGTTGGTTAGGCATATCCGAAGCTTATTTACAAATTGTTGCATATTGTCATTGTAAGAGAATGTTGGATATCATTGGTTATTGTTACTAGTGCACGTTGGAAACTGCTAATATCGTTTCTGATGTTTGATTCTTGGTGAAAACCGCCATCGCGCAACGTTGCTCCGACACAGGCTGCTACCTGCTACATCCTGCTACCAGGGCTTGGTTCTTGGGTGTTTCCGTGAATCCGAGCGCCAAGAGTTGTGGGTTTTCCACAAGTGATTCATAACAATTGATTTTCTGTCGCTAGTTGATCCCAGGTAAAGGGGGGGCAGCAAGCAGTCCAACATGAGCCAGGGGTGCTTTTGGTGTACCCTCTGGTGAACTAACATAGCAATGAAAAATCACCATTTTTTATTAGAGAAACCCTGGGAAATCAGCCATAAATGGTGGATTTTCCATTGCTATATTAGTTTACCAGAGGGTAAGGAAAATAAGGAAAATGATAACACACTCGACAACGTCTGATGAAGAAGCCCGATGGTTCATGATGGTGGCTGTGAAAGAATTTATCCAAATAAGTGGACGCCAAAGAAAGCAGTAGTTGTCTTAAGTACCATTTGGTTAGAACACTCATGGTAGCTCCTCGCGATGAACGCATCCTGGGGTGAGACCAGCTCAAATGAACTCATGGTAGCTCCTGGCCTCGCTCCCCCTTTAAAGGGACCCCATCCCAACCAACGGCTAGTTAAAGAGCTAATCTTCTGTGGGAATTTTTGATTTGATGTTCACCTGGGCACACATTCGATGGGTAGGTCATGAAGTGTGACAACAGCTATGGCTATTCCAATTCTGCTTGACTATAGTTGGCGTGGTCAATTTCATGGCGGGTGAATCCATAAGTTGAAGTTGACTGAAATTATCCCTGTAAGTCAGGTCAGCCAGTGCACCTTGATATCCCTGTGATTTATCTCAACGGACAAATGCTCGACCGCTAGACTTCAAGTACCGTGGCGTACTGTAAGCAATGGGCTGCTACCCATGTGACTAATTGGAGTAATCCAAGGCATTCCCAATCAGAGGTACTTCGGATCTCCAATCTTTGCAACCCTTGCCACTGAAACCTTAAGACACCCTGGTACCTCTGTAAAGACTGCCGTGGCTCAGCTTATCCGTTGTGGCATGACGGAAACGCCCTGCAGCACCATGGCACACAGTCCTCGGCAGCCATCCAGAGATGCTCCCCAACGGCCACACAGGCAGGGTGAGCCCCTCACAATCTGGCACATGGAAGGCGGCTGGACTGCGCCTCACACGAGAGAGGGATCTGGGCTGCAACAGATGTAACTCAAGCATATCACCAAATGGCTCCTTCGATCATCGGTTTGTGCTGTTTTTTGTTCATTGTGTGTATTTCTGTTTTTTTTCCAAGATTTGATATTCAACCTTCTGCCAATACCATGCAGGATTAAGTGGTTTATGGCGATGGTCACTGGCATATGCTTCAACATCCATAAAGCATTACCAAACATCATGGTCCATCATCGTCCATCTACCGAATCATACATGATGGGGAGCCCAGTACACTTGGCTGTGGCTGGCTATACTGCAACTAGGCTCTTCCATATCGCTACCCAGTTCCCAACTTATAGGTAACCATCGCAGCGCCAGTTCCCCATTTACCTACTATATAGGTCAATGGAAGAGTAGAGTAACTAAAAATCGCGCTAGTTGTACTACTAGTTGTTACAGAAAATTCTTGATGTAAGACCCACAACCAGCTTTTGGACAACCAGCTTTTGGACAACCAGCTTTTGGACAACCATGGGCTTACCAACCATTTATGATCTGCAAATCTCATTGGGCACCACCCACTTCGGGAACAGCTGTGATGGCTGAGCCTTACTGGTCATCAAGGATATCAGGTCTGCATGATGAGTTCGTATAGGAGTGTGTCCACAAGGGATACCCCTATATCCCCAAGGAACACTCATCGTCTATCCCTCATTGGAAGGGTATCTCATCAATTGAACCTTGAAAGGACAACCCATTAGATCCGGATGAACCCATAGCCATTGGTAGTACCATGTAGTCCACCCATGGGCCTTGGGGAAACCAGTTGGATGTGAGTGTGGACACACACCGACACCTCAGGATGGGCCTCTGGAAGATATTGCTCGGCAGAGAAAGAACCTGGGATGTTGTGCTTGGTGCATTAAGGACATGGGGGTCGGGGCTCAAACCAAGAACCGCAAGAACCACAAACAAAGTTATATATACAATATATATATATATAAATCTATATGTATGAACCAAGAACTATATATATATGTATATACATATGTATATCTATAAATTTATATGTAAATATAAATATATATATATAGACTTCACATGCTTTTTGGCTTATCAGCACAACACACGGGACATGGTGATAAGAAGAAAAGCTGAGGTTGCTCGTGGAAACCATAATGTTTGATAATGGCAACCGACATGGCTTGTGAGCACCAACAACTAATAATAACTTTTAACTGGAACAAACACAATGGTTTGGAAACCATCAGCTGTAAAATCTAAATCTATTGTCAACCACTATTTTAACCATTACTAGTAAACTAACATGGCTGGCTGGAATATCCGCCCTAAATGGATCATTTTCAAGCGGGTTCCTCTACAAAACAAAGGTTAGTCTCCATTGTTGCCATGGTTTTCCAACGATTTCCTATGGTTTTCCCATGCTTTCCCTTTGTTCCCATGGTTTTCCCAAGCTTTCCCTTGGTTTCCCATGCTTTTTCCAATGGTTTCCCATGGTTCTCCCTGGGTTTTCGTTTTTTTCCCTATGGTTTTCCATTGCTCCTCCCCAACCTACAGCTCCAGTGCAAGCTCTTGGATGACCTCGCACCACACTTTGCACCGAGCGGCAGGAACGAAAGAGTCGCACGCAATCCCATGTTTCCCTCAGCCGGTCGCTGCGGTTGTGCAAGCACTCAAAGTGATTCATCGATGTGCTATATATATTTATAAAAAATATATAAATATAAAATGAACATGAATGCATATCGATGACATCAAATATATTGTATATACATACATATATACATGAATATGTTTGCCAATTAATCATCTCACATCAATCAGAAATTGGTTAATCTCTCATATAATCTTTTGCCATTAATCATCCACCATTTGCATATATTTTTTGGCCATAATCAATCAGAAATCCACCATGAGTTGACCCTTGCCATTGCTAGGAACAACGATTTATCTAACATTACTAAACCAATCATGATAAGTAGTCGATCATCATTACATAGACAGTATGAACCAATCATATCAACCTATAACAAAAAATGCTAATTGACCAGTGCTATCTATTATTGACCATGAATGAACCATTATGAAGCATGAATGAAGCAGTAACAAAATCAAACACATTTCAATGCACTAATATACACTATCTAACCATGGTCAGCAGTAACCATGGTTCACCATTCAATCGACCAAATTGTTGCATGACACCGACCGATGTCAGATCGGTCACCCGGGTGGTAACAACGCTGGGAGGCCCCAAGTCAAAATGCCATCGAATATCAAGGTGGAGAAATCTGGTGGTGCAACAGAACCAGGCCACATCCATGGTTGGTTGCTTGGAAATAGATGCGGATAGATTCTGAACATCACTACCACGTAGCATTTTTGGTTGATTCTGATAATGCTGGTCGTTAATCTCATCAAATGAATACATCACCCACGTCATTGCATGACGCTTCATGACATCACAGTCATTTCGCAAAATGACGTTAAGTGCTTCAGATATACCCCTTTCCTTCACGCTCATCCTTGGCATCGAAATCTATTGTTGATTGAATATAGCTATCCAACCACCGATAACCATATCGGTGTCCGCAGTTTTTATATATCTATCCTATAGGTCATACCAAGGTCAAATGGGGATCTCTCAGAATCGGGGACCCCCCGGAAATCATCCAATATGAACCATTATCAAGACTAAACCAACCATTTTGGCAGGTCCCTGGCTTGAGAAACCACCACACATGTATGCGATTTAAACCAAACATATGGTGGTTTCTCAAAATAGGGGTACCCCCCCCAAAATGGTGGGTTTATTTCGACAAATGATTTAATTAACATGGATGATTTGGGATACCGTATCATTCCGTATCCCTATATATTCTGATTTTACTACTTTAAAAAAATAACATGGATGATTTGGGGGTATCCGTATCCCTATTCGGAGAAACAACCACGAATCCAGTGGTTGATGAAACCTGCCCTGGCAGGCCGATCCCTGGTCTCCAGAAGCAGCTCAAGTCACTGAAAAACTTGGCATTTCTGCATCAGGTCGGCGGAACCATACCTTGGAGACCACGTTGAAGGCTGGCAGGCAGCTTAGGAAAGTTTCAAAGCTGGTTAACCAGCCAGCTACAAATCATTAGATTGGTCAATCGTTATCTAATGACTAAGTTGATGAAAGGACTATTGACCAGCCAAATGGGCAAGTTGAAATGACTAGTCTAACATCAATTAATTGGATTTGTTCAAAGCTCTCTAACCAGCCAAATGGCAAGTTGGCAACTGAAATGCTTGCCATCAATCAAGTCGATGGTTGTTGATGGTAACTTGTAATCGATGAGCTTATTACCAACTAAATGAGATGGTAAGCCGTAGACAATACATACCTATTTTGCTTATGTGAATAGCTGTCATGGGCTGGCCAATAGGTATGCATCTGTGCTTGTAGACCATGTGCAGTCGAAGCTATCGCCACGCGCCCCTGCGCTGAACCGGTACGACTGGTTTGATTCCTATGCATTTCAATCGAAACCTTACGGAAAAACCTAGAGAAATTTCAATTGAAAATACTGAAACCCTTAGAAATCTCGATTGAAATACTCAAACCTATGGAAATCTCAAAGAAATACTATAGATCAAGCAGTATTTCAATAGAAATACCTATCGAAATACACAGAAACGTCTCCCTGCCACAGCTCACAAGGAATCTAAATCTCCTAGCCACCTGCCTGGAAGTGACAACATCCACATGGTGCTTAACAAGGCTTAACAGACCTACCTTGGGAGGGCATTCCCAGTGCGGCGGGAAGGGCGTGCACTGGGCATGGCGTCGAAAGCATCAATCACTGAAAATTGACTATGGGAAAATTCATTCAAAACGATCATGCACTGTATAGGAACCAAATAAAGTCAAGTAGGGCTCACGGAGTGACTGACACTCCCCAAGCATGCTGAAAAGAATGTGGATGCAGCTAGGAAGAAAGGTCTCAATATTTTGGTAACCGAATACAATGTGGTTCTCGCTTTGGTAAGGTTTCCCGGTGAATTACAACAATTAGGTTCTTTGGGGAAAACAAACCCTGTCTTTCAAAGCTGGTTTTCGCCAATATGTTCTTTGGGGAAAACAAACCCTGTCTTTCAAAGCTGGTTTTCGCCAATATGTTCTTTGGGGAAAACAAACCCTGTCTTTCAAAGCTGGTTTTCGCCAATATGTTCTTCCAGCCCACCTCACAGTCATCCAAGCAGCAATTCAACTCGCAACAGGGTCCGGAGAGGGTCGCATTCTTCGAAAAGATCTTCGCAAGTGGACAAATGAAATTGAAAACCTGGCACATCTCACGAATGCAAATCTTGGATGAAACACTACACTGCTGTTGGGAATCCAAATGAAACGAATCCATCCATGGGAAATGCCCGTCCCCGTTATATCCCAGCCCTTTCGTGGGAGTTTGTTGCTGGTGAATCTGAGGGTGTAACCTCTCTGATAATCGTATGACACCAACAAAATTGAAAAATCAACACTATAGCAACTTAGCAAAACAAATTAAATTCAGGAACTACACTGGGGAATGATGGGGGTCTGGGTACTGAATATTGATATTGCTTGATTAAACATTTACCAGCAAGACATCATCAGTGTTCGACTCTTTTCGCTTCTTGGTGTGTTTTCTTGCTTGTTGTTGGAAGCAATTCTGGGAACTCACCGTTCTTAAACGAGAGCAATATATATATATATATATATTGTGTTTATGTGTTTTTAGTGATACTGTCATGGTGGGCATCATTAATTTTGTGGATACTTATATGCTCAACATCCAAAACTACATGTCTTTGATCAACAACCAACCCGCAGTTTATTTGATCGACACATATCATACTTGGAATCTTCCTCAAGCTGCTGTCATTCATCCAGGAATCAGTGGCTAAAAAAAGTGCATTGAAATAGCGGTTGTAGTCCCTTCCTCCCAATAGCAAGCCGCAATGCACCTGCGGGTTAAGTGGGGAATCCAAACGTTTCAGGGGCTGCATTTTCTTTGGGTACGAGTAGCTGGTTCATAAGCCGTTATTAATGGTTGATGGTGGTCACTGATCCCTTCACAATCCCTTAAAAACGCCCTTATTGTTGGGAGGTATGCCAAGCTGGGGGGGGTCACCTACAATCCCTAAGTTCAACAACATAGACAGCTGAGGGACCTACTCGTATCAAGCGCAGTGCGCAGTTCACAACTGGTATGGTCGCCTTCATGAACACTATACAGGCGTAACACATTTGCAGATGCACACATTGTTGATATGAACATGTTTTTGTTGCTTGCCATGTTCGTGTAATGTTTGAATAATTTGTCGACTTCATTCTGTTGGATATTGTGGTAATTGTTGCTGTTGTTTTTGGTACTGGTGGACCATGTTGTTGTCATTGTGGTTGCTGATGTTGTTGTTGCTGCTGTTGTTGTTGCTGCTGTTGTTGTTGCTGCTGTTCTTGTTGTTGATTAGCCATTATCAACCAATATGTACCCACCAACAACCATTCTAATAACCATGTATCAACCATCAATTAACCATCTATTCATCTTTTGAATGATAATGTGGTGGTTTCTCACAATAGGGGTACCCCCAAAGCATCCCCTATCAACCACAAATAGTAATAAACCAGCCATGTTTTGGGCTCCCTATGCCTGGAGAAACCCCCCACGATCTGCGCTTGTTGTCGCCGCCTTCGAGGTCTCGATACAACTCAAGGGCAGTAACCAGAATGCTTCCATCCTGAGCCAGTGGGTGGACCACAATGGTTGTTGACGGTTGATGTTGTTTATACATGATTCATCAATGGCTACACTGTGGCAAACTAACCTGGTTGTTGAAGATTTATGTTGGCTGTTAATGATGTATCGATGGCAAACCTCTGGCAGTCTCTGACCTGGTTGCGCTAAAAATCCTCGCATTTACAAGTAAACCAGCCATAAGTGGTGGATTTTCCACGCCACCCAAATTAGTTTTTTCTTCTGGACATGTTGCGCGCCAATTGTGAATTGTCAGTAGTGAAGCCAAACCCCTTTTCCGCAGCGTTCCAGCCTTGATGAAACTGCCCTCTTTCAGGATGATGATTTGGGGGGTTCTTAAAATTGGGAACCCCAAAATTGTTGGTTAAGTGCTATATGGTAAATGACTGGAGATTTGGGGGTACCCCTATGCCTTGAGAAACACCCAAACCTGGGTTGATGACAATTCACCCCATTGATACTAGTTCATATTCATACAGAAATGGATCAATCAACAACCATTGTTGGCGATCAGTCTGTTGTTTGCCTGTCCAGGCTATGGTGACTGATCGTTGTTCCTGTGCCAATATTCACCATGGCGATTGTACTGTACCTCCTGGATCAGACTGGTGAAATGGTACTGGATAGCAACGGATAAGAATGTTTTTTTGATGGAATATCATAGTGAATGTATATGAATGTCGAATAACTAGGATCATGAATTTAGGAGATTATGTCTATGGCAGAGTCTATGGTTGATCTGTAAAATTGCTCTCAACGCTAACACTACTAGAATCAACATTCATGTTGATATATTTACTAGTGCATCAACCAATCAGAGTGAATCTCGTGAGTCTAATCTTGGCATCTAGGAAGTGTCCACCTGAGCGTCCCCAAATTCTTCCACGACTTGAGCTGGGAGGACAGATGCTGGTGGTAGATATGGGTCCCTACAGCTCCCCCTACACCATCACCCAACAGCTCCACCAAAGCAATGAGCAGTTGGCGAGCTGGATGTGAACTGACCCTGCTTTTCGTTGCTTCGTATCGACCAATCCCTGAGAAAATGGCTTGACTTGAAGTGACTTGCTAGCAATGTTGATGATAAGAACTGGAATGACTAATCCAAGATATTTGGTAGTCTTCTTGGTCCAGTGACTGTACTGATAGATGCTAGTACCTCCACAACTGCCAAAACGATCATGTTCAATGAACACCTACCAGGTTGCAGAAAACCATTTACGAACATCCCCTGCTGTTTGCTATTGATTACTCTTAGTCAAAGCAACCTGGCTGCTTTGAAAATCCACTATTCATCGATGGAGTGTAGGGAGCATGCTAATTCATGCTAATTCTTACCTTCCAACTTGAAATTTAATTGGGATCAGGATCAGCATCAAATTGGCAATGAGTTTACTTCAGAATCGGTGGATTACCTTGCTGCAAAAACCGAGGCATCCAAAACCGAGGCATCCGTTTCAAACCGATGGGTTTTCTTACCTAGTTACTTCCTAAGTACTTCAGTAGTTACTGATGCTTGGCAGTTTCTTACCTAGTTACTTCCACCAGTTGATTATTTCCAGCAGTCACCTCTTCAGCTGGCTGTGGGTCAAAACCCCATACCCCTGCTTTCCTTATCATTAACCATTGTTTTCCCTACTATTGTTGGTCATTATCCCCGTTTTTGCTCGGTTCATATTGACCCATAGCCCTATGTAGCTGGTATATCACGGTATATCCCCTATTATTGTTGGTTATCATCCCTTGTAATTCACCATTAACCAGCTGCTATCCCCCATTAGTTGGTTGGTTGACTGCTTGACCCATAGCCATTTCCTACCAAACAAGTTAAACCTGGCGTCGTCCATATCCAAGGGGCTTCCGCATAGTCATAACTCCATTGGTACAGCCTTGGTGGTTTGGTGCTTGTGAGAAAAGCCACGACCTGAATGGTTGCTGTGGTGATTGGCGTTACTCCGGTTAAACATGAATTATGATCAACCCTTGTGAGCAATTAAGCTTGCTGATATTAAGATTACTGCAGTATTGGCTAATATCATAATCACCATTCTGATTGGTTAATCCTTACTCCGTGATTGGCTATGATCAACAATCTTAATTTCAGACTACTATGTCTTAATACCCGTGGATGATTGAAGTTTGTAAATTATGTTGATGATAATGAATTATGCATAATGACTGTTGCTATTACTATTGGTGTTACTGGTAATGGCCATTATCATGAGCGGTCGTGGATATTCCAGTAACAATAATGACTCTTGCCACGAGGCGCAAACCAACAATGGCTCCGGTTTCAGTAATTACTACCAATACAGAATATTGCATAACTACGATATAATACAGGTTTACTACTACCAATCAGTAATCAATACAGGTTATACATAGAAAGTCTTTTAGCAATATTGCATAACTACGATTACTAATAATACATTTAGAAAAATACTATGGTCACCATGAGTCATATAACTTGGTTCAACAATATGGTACTAACCGTGATGGAAACGATGTATATAAAATTAATATAGCCATACAAAACTAGCCCATTGGTCAATATCATAATCATCATGATAACACACTTGTCATTCAAGCACATTAATCATTAACATACAAATGCCAAGGTGTATGATAACAAGTGACTATATGGTGGTTTCTCAAAATTGAGAGACCCCAAATATGTCAGGTAAATATTGGATGATTTGGGGTCTCATATTTTGAGAAACACCCATACAGCCCATACATTCAATTATTTTTATCTCAAATATACATACCTTCCAATGCCACAACTTGTTTCTAAATATTGACACCAATGTTGGTTTTCCTTCGGAACGACCCGTTCATCAGAACATGATCAGTGGAACCCAGGAGAACACACCGAGAAAGCGCCAATGTCGACATGGTTCACGAGCTGTATTCCCAGGTCACTGCCTGAGCACTGATCCCATATGGATCGATTCAAGCAGTTTCCGATTATATACTGGTTTGTGGTTTCAAGCCCTATGAAAAATATTAGTCAACCAACCAAGTGTTAATCATTACTAAACATGTTTAAAACCACCAACCACTCTGTTTTTTGACTCTTTTCAAGTGCACCGGGAAAGCGAGCGGCCCCGGCCCTACATTTAAAACCACCAAGCAGTATAACTTATATAACTATAAGTGTGTGGCTGCCCAAAGCTATATTATAGGCAAGTCCATTCGAAGCCATCATCCCAGGTATGGTTTATGATTCATGGACAACCGGCGCTGCCTGTAAAATCAGAGCCCCACTGGTATCATACCTGCGGATTCACCATTCCAAAAATCGGGGAAGATTGTTGTCAATGAAGCCGCCAGCAAGCGTTTTGTTGTTCAACAATTATTGTCGTGATCCTCTATTATCAATCAGTATTATCATCAACCAGGAACTTACCTTGTTGTTGTATCTTCCTATCCCCCATAAACCACCTTCTTAACCATAGTTCACCATGGAAAACTCCAAGGTTTTCCATTATAAAGCCACCAATCAGCCAGTTCGGAAGCCATCGCGGCCATCAACCGTTGACCCTACGCTGCCACCGGGTGGCAATGAACCGCGTTGTTCCCTCTCCCGGACTCGATCGTAGGTGCGTCTCCTAAGCCCAGGTCCATGGATACAAGGGACCTGACCCCGTTTCACCAGGCTGTTGCTGTTTATGGCAGTTTCTGAAATTGGGACCCCAAAATGGTTGGGTTACTGCTAGAAATGACTAATATTGGATGATTTGGGGGTACCCCTGTTTTCAGTAACACCCTTAGAAGCCAGTTGAATATAGTGATCATCGTTAACAAACCTATGGCTAAAAGCCAATGGTTAACTATGCTAGCCATTGACCACTTATGATAGGCCACTAAACCAACCATCATAGCTGGTATATCCCCCATTATGACTTATCATTCCCTTTTCAATAACCATCCTTAAGTTCTTATAACCATTGTTCACCACACATCTCCATTAAACCCGAACCCTTCTCAACCATTCATCTCCATTCATATAAACCAACCCATTATCAGGGCCCCATAGGGCCCCCATGTGCCTTGAGAACCCCCGCCATCGGCCCCTCCTGGCCGCTCCCGGCCCCTCCAAACGACTCCAGGTCTCTGCAGGTCCCGAAGCTTTGGCAACTCCGAGGGCTGCGCTGAATAGCCTGGGGGCGCTGGCTAGCGATGATCAAGGGCCAACGGTTGATGGCTAAGGCTGGCTTAGTGCTCAGTGATGGCTGATGGTTAGCTGATGTTAGTTGGTTGGTGGTTGAACCACCCCCAAAACATATTTGCAGGTCCACCAACCAATTGTTTATGATTGCTACGCAAAATTAAACATGTTTGAAACCACCAAACAAATGCAGCAGAAAACAGGATTCTGTATCCCTGTATGGTCAGAAATATATGAACCTAACATATGAGCAGGTATGTAAATACACAATCAAAATGTATAAACATATGACATGTATGATTACTATACATATGTGCATATATGATTTGGCTATGAAGTACCATCCACTGCTACTAGCATAATTATGTGAAGTTGTCATCAATGAAACACTAATTCACTAATCAACCACTAGCCAACCACTAATCAACCACTAATCAACCATTTACTATCATTAACCACCGATGAACCACTCCCAATCACCATGCAGCACTATGCAGCTGACTTCCGCGGGCAGCTGTGGCCCATCTCGTGCCATGCCACGTGCCATGACGAAGAGCGGGTCAGAGTCCTGAGAGCGGATGAAAGGCCGGGGCATGGTTGGTGGTTTCAACCCCTATGAAAAATATTAGTCAACCAACCAATCATTGACTAATAATAAGGAAAGTACAATATGTCTAGAACCACCAACTAGTAAGCATGTAGTGAAGGGCATCCACTTGTCACTGACCATGACTGACATGTTGTTTTTTGAGGGGTCCGTGTTCGAACATTGTGGTTCCACATTGAGGCCTTCCACGCAAAAAAATCAAGTTGCCAATGACTTGGGAGGTGCTGGTGGTGTCCAATGGCCCGGCCCCCATGACTCTCAGTTTGAATATGCTGCGAAACAGCTGCGGAACGTAGCAGCTTTAGGTCCGCTTGGCTGCTGGAGGTGTTGCTGTAGCCATAGCTTGATGACCATCAAACAACTTTAACCAATGCGCTTACAGTTCTCAAACAGTTTGTTTATCTTGAATGACACTTCATAGCCTATCAAATAGGCAGAACACAACAGTTAAGTAAGCATTGAATCAGCTGTTTGTTCGAATGTTACTGTAACCGTTACGAAAAAACTACTAACAACACAACATCCTTATCATGAAACCATTTTCACAGAGTATGAACAATCATCATCATCATCATCATCATCATCATCATCATCATCATCATCATCATCCATTCATCGTTTTTAGAGCTTTTTGTTTTGGCTCTGGCATCTTCACCGCAAGACTCTGCAAGTCAAGACTCTGTCGCAAAGGACCAGTCCAGAGCGTGACCCTGGTCAACCCAACCTGGGAAGACAAAGAACATCAACCCAGGATGGGATCGAAGCTCTTCACAATCATAATCTGATTCTGATGGAGATTGATCATTCTGAATGATCAACAGTCATTCTTAATGATCAACAATCATTCTCAATGATCAACAATCAGGGCGCAGAATCAGCAATGATCAGAATCACATTCAGGGTAAATAAATACTGTGAAATGACGGATATTGATGGGGAATGGTCAAAGCCGTAACAACCGACCTGTTCGAAGTAGGATATGTAGCAACTGATACTGTATCACGAGTGCACTTTGAGAATACAACAAATTCATGGGACTGACAGTAATGGCTCAAAATGATTAAAAAAAATGGGGGATGGCTCAACAACATCCAAGAAAGGAATAGTGGTTCACATGTAGTTCACATCCCAAGCATCCATACTACTCTGTCACTTCGTTCATTTTGTTCGGAGATTGGTTGCTGTATACAGTACAACTCTACGCATCGCCGCCGTACCCTCGGTTCACTCCCATAATCCCAAATAGCAATGATAAAACCACCGTTGGATCAACCGGCAAATGCTGCATGGTGCACGTTGCCACGAGCCGGCCCAGTACTTAGTGCATGCTGGTTGTGCCATGCTGCTCTGCGGCAGCCAACCTTTACCTTCGGAGCTGATACGTCTTTTGGATTCAACAAAAACGCTTTGAATCACCACACGTGGTATGTCCACCATACAGTTGCTTGTACTCTCAAGTGGTATTCTAAAATGTATGAATGATCAGTCATTAACCATCCAGCAAATGAATATTGACACATCACTTGGCTTCGATCAACAAAAATATCAGCCACCCTGATCTCAGAGGATTCACCCCTTAATTACGCTTTGTTGCTGGTAGTTCGATGGTCCAAAGCCGTAAAGCCATTGACAGGTTGGCTCATATCAGATTCGTATCAAAGTGATTTACCATGATTAAACAGCTCTGACCCGCATTGACCACTATCATCCATCAGTCAACCACCAATCTTTTACCATCAATCGAATGCTGGTGATTTCAACCCCTATGAAAAACCAATCATTTGTTAGTACTGAACATGTTTAATTGGAGCTTAAAACCACCAATCAGACTATCATTTCACCACCAATTAACATCAATTAACCACCTATTAACCATCACTGAACCACCATTTCACCACCATTCACCACTGTTTCAAGCCGCCGAGGCGCTGTAGATCTGTCCCGCGAGTTGTTCGCCGCTGTAGCGTCCGCTACCGAAGACCACGGCTTCCAGGGACTGCGAAGGACTGAAGAGCTCCAGGGAGAGGCAGGGCCATGGCGTCCTGGCTAAGCTCCGGGTGGTAACCGGTGGTGAGCCCCCATGGCCCCATGGCGATGAGTTGAGCTGGGCATGTCATGATGAGTGGAGTGATAACGGCCATGCCACTGGTGAAAGATTCATGGTGGGTGAGTGGAGTTGCTCCTGGTTGATGACGAAGATCAGCTATATTATGCTATATTGCATGGAGCTTTTTGAGGATAGAGTGATAGAGCCGAGCTAAGTTGGGATACGAAAAGTGGTCGAGAACGACAGCCAGCTTGATGCGATCGGACTAGTCATTGGATGACCATCCCCCATCCCAGAGAGGGCGGACAAAGAGTGGAGACTTCAATGGCTGGCCCCGTGCGGCCGAATGGCCATGCTTGGAGTATCTCTGAGCAAAGCATTCACAGCTTAAGGTTTCACCAGCACACGTGGTGGGCAACGTGGATGGCTGAAAAATCAGGTGACTATGAGTCAAAGACAGTTTCAAGGTGGGGTCCCAACCAGATACAAGGTATAGTTAAATGGCTTGTAAACCAGCTTATAACCGCGAAGGCCGACCTTGTATGCCCCTTCTGCTCACACCAAAATCACAAAAAACAAGTACCTCATCTCCTTAGTTGACAACCAGTATCTTACGAAATTGCAGAGTAAAAACCATCACATCTGCCACCAAAATCGTTAGAGAAGTGAAGGCATGAGCCCATCGTCGTAGCACGTACGCCGCTCTCCTTCTGGGCTGACTGATCTGCTTGCTCCTTGGAGAGCTGGTGCCGCCATGGGGATGGTCAAGGATGGTTGACAGGTGAACAGGTTGATCAGCAGTTGGCAGCGTTGGATAAGGTTCCCCTTCTGCTTACCTGTTGATAAGCCATGGAACTACAGTTGTGTCTATGCAATAACTGGTGCTTGAATCAATAATGATCACCTGATTTGCAGAAACCGTCCTGGAAATCCTCACCACTCGGATTCAACCAATAACTAAACCAGGATTAACCAAGCATCATGCACTATCAACCATCACCATAGCGGGGAACCAGTTGAATGCTCGGTTTTACCATATGGATAAAACTGCAGGGGTTCCTTGATCGCGGCGTCTGTAATCATCATTGGCCATTTGGTTACGTTAGGCTTGATCATCATGAGTATAACCCGCCGTTGTTATTACCACGCAATAAGGTTTATCATAATAGGATATCACTAGGGTGATAAACATAAATTTTCAGCTCAGCAATATGGCAATATGAGCAATACCCACTGGATTGCAGTCAAGAATACCAGGGAATCAAACAATTAGGTTTCAACAACCACTACTAGGTGAAATCTCAGGGCCGGTTGGCCCAAAATCACCCATGATTGGTTGGTTAAAGCCTTGACCCATAGCCATATGTAGCTCATTGTAGCTCTTGCTCGCTACACCTTCGAACCAGGATAGCATAGGATAACCCCAACCGCTCCCAACCGCCGCTCTGCTTGCCCAGGCGCTTCGGGGAAGGTTTTAAGAAGAGCTCCACCAACATCAGCCCGTTCTGCGAATCGGACCTCAGGTACGGATCCTTGCTACTTGGTGGTTGAACCGCCCCTATGAATGCGCAGGTCAACCACATCATTTGTTAGCAATTATCAACCGTTGGATGAACAAAAACATCAGGAGGTTTACTAGGGATAATCAATATATTTTGCTGGTTTACTAGGGAAAATAAAAAATGATTCGAACCACCAGCTAGTATAACCAACCAACCAATCATTCGCAAGTACAACGGAAAAACAAAAATGTTTAAAACCACCGACCAGCTGTGAATGCAGTGACTGGCAATGCTGTGGTAACACCAATGCATGAAACAAAGAAAACACATATGAGTGAGTTTAGTAAGTCCGTGTTGCTTCAGGGATGGTTGAAACTAACGGAGTGGTCTGAGAGTTTCCGAATGTGTAACCCAACATAATGGTGTCGATGTCCATAATTGAAGAAACATCAAGTAACGGCCATAGTCATAGCATACTGCAATGATCACGACTATCAAAGGAGACCAACACACTACCATTGATACATTGGCAACATGCCGTCCCAACAGGAAGGCTTGAATGTATGGGTATGTCAATAGCTGGGGCTACCCCGAAGAAAAATGATCATAGTCATGTGCAATACGGATACCATGAATTCTCGGGTTGCCAGCTATTAGGATCATCAACTACTACAATGTGGGACCCCCAAAGGTATAAGTAGATTGAAAGGCCGTCAGCTATATATAGTGATATCTACCATTTGCCTGGTAGTTACCCTAGTTCACCCTCTTCTGTTCTGCCAAAGCGGGTCTTTGCTGACATGTGAAAACCGGTTTCAGAACTTGGTCTGATCCAGCTAATGTGGATCTTATGAACTTAATAGCCTTAGCTGTTGGTTGATGATGGCAATGGGGCATGCAAAAATCCATACGGCACCCTCCCCAACAGCGATGATAAATCACTAGCTGGACCTGAAGGGTGCACCAACCATCGCCATGATCAGGGCCACAGGGGCAAGTTTCATCAAATAAATCGTGCTTGGAAGGAAAATCATGTACTGTACTTGTTTAGTAACGTGTCTCTCCTACCACAACCATTAACTCAATCCTAACGGTTTTATCCTAACACAACAATGAACTCAATCTACAACACTTCTACTCCCAAATCATAGTACAGTACTTTGTGGCGCACCCCTCGTCCTTCCATTTTTTGGTTGAACACTATGTCGCGCAGTCTCCCAACAGCTTCTAGTGGTAACTGGACTGCTTGGGTTCGTAGCTTCCATCATGGCTGATGATGATGATGATGATGATGATGATGATGATGATGATGATGATGATGATGATGATGATGATGATGATGATGATGATGATGATGATGATGATGATGATGATGATGATGGTCAAGAAGCCAGCATAAGAACTGATAGTGATTACGCATATTGAATGTGGCATATTGACAATTTGTGGTTAATATCATTTCATGGTATTATTCACAATCAAGTAGGGTATTTGGGTAATGCTAATGATGTTAATCAGAAACAAACAAATCATTGTTGATTATCATATCAGTATATTGATCAACCATCAAGTATGAACTAGTCCACAGGTCAATACATAGGTTGTCAATACCTGACCAAGCGTGACCGTTGTCAAGCATTGCAAACCGCCAGAGTTGGAATCCCCAGATTGGTCCACACGGTGTCATCATTCACGATCATTAACCATCAATAAACCAACAATGAATCGTCAATCAACTATAGATCGGTCCACATTACAATATCAACCATCAATCAACCATCAAAATCTAGACTGGACCACTTTTGAACCATGATTAACCACTTACTAGCCATGAATGAACTGTGTTTCACCACTGATGAACCGTGAATTCACCATCATTACCACTTGCTAGCTGCTCATTAACCACTTGTTGACAATGATCAAGCATTAACCAAACCATTGTTGAACCATAAACTAGCAACTGGTTCTGACGCTCCTACTAACTCCCTAGCTCCCCCTTTTACAGTAAGGGGTATATACATACCACTAACTCCAAATCGCTTCCTGCCAACCACCAGCCAGTGAATTCACCAACGTTTTGCTCTGCTCAACCATCGCTGCCCCAAGAAACTCCTCACAAAGAAAGACCATCTCGTTCTGGCGCCGCTGCAAATTTGCGGTCACCTGAATCCCAGAGCTGCGATTGGATTCCGGTCGCAGCGTCCATGGTTGGTTCACAGTCAGAACCATGATAGGAATGTTTGAATCATGATTCAGGAATAGTTGATACAATATGTGGTGCTCGACTACAGGTTCGTTGATGATAAAGCAATGGTTTTATTTAATGGGGCGCTGATTGTTCAATGGTTTCTGAGTAATCCACAAGGATAATAGAGAAATCAAAAGCATGGTACCAATGAAACTGGTAAAGTAGGTTTAGGTACAACTGCTGGGTTGTGAGTTCTGTTCAGCTTCCAATCCAATCCCGTAATATTGCTTTATGTGGACCCATTAATCATCCCCAAACATCGCCGCTTCCCCATGGAAACGGAGCATTTGGAGTGTCCGTAGTCACACACACACACATAGCTGTATCACGGTGGTTGCTGCATTGGCCCCAGATGCCCGATTTCGGCCTCACAACCTTGAACCGGAGCTATATCACTAGGCAGTCTCCCAAAACCTCTTGAGGGTTTTGTACTGTTTGAGAATGGCTGTACAGTTTGACAACGGCAGATACTTGTTGGTAGAATGAGTAGAATGATCCTGGATTATTCCCTGCCATGCTTGCAGAGCTCGGAAACAATCTAGTAGCATGTTTACCATGAAACACAAATGTATGTCACCCATGTTCAACTTCAAGGACAATTGCATGTGTATATATATATGTACAATCAATGAGCTCTCAATAGATCTATAATATATCTAGATTATACAAATATTATATATATATACAAAAGATCACAAATAAATAGTCACTATATTCAATTACATCAACATGTATTTCTTGCTGGTGATCTCAATCCTTCTGAACATATTAGGTCAATTAACCGATCATCATGTTGAGCAAAATAAAATGTCTTCAAAACCACCAAAGCCGCTATGTCAACATCATTGTTGGTGATTATTCCCTATGATTGACCACTACTAACCATGATAGACCATTTTAAACACTACATTATCAACAATCATTTGGTATTAAACTTATAAACAACTACATGATCAAGCATTATCAAGCATTATTAGCCAATACAAACCACCTATTCTCCAAACTTCCAAAAGCGCTTCTGTCGCTCTGCTTAGCTGATCAACCGAAACGGCTGCCCGATCTGCCGAGACTCTGAGACCGCATCATCGACCTGGCGGAGCATCCGGTTTTTTGGGTCAAGGAGAGGGTCTCGGGGGGGTTGATCAGCCTTGAAGGGGGTAACTCATCAAGGAGGGTGATAAGCCTTGAAAGGTACCTCTCTCGGGGTTTGTTTGACCAGCGAATTTTAGGGTAACAAAGGAAGAGTACCAGCAGTTCTCAGGGTAAGAAAAAGCAACAAATGAGGAAACAACCAATAAGGGGTCTCAAATGAAACAAGTAGTAGGCTTTCCTATACTCCAAAAAGAGCCTGATAGGCTATGAAATAAGCAGCAATATATGTAAATAACTATATATGTATATATATAAATATATATATGAATTTAAATGCATAAATAAAAAAAAATAATATATATATATATATATATATATATATGTAAAGAAAAAAAAATATATATGTATATATATATATATATTATAGTCATGCAAGTAAAAACATACATACAATGACAATCATGTTGCTGCTAATTGGTCAAAACTGTGTACAAACGGCTATTCACATCCCGCAGCTATGATCCTGCACTAATTACCCAACTGTAATGTGAACATCCATCCGTCCTTGAGATAATCCTAATGACATGCGAAAACACCCCATGATGCAACCTGGGACCGATGACTTTACCCAGCATGGGTAGGTACCCCCAGTGGACGGGCGCAAAGCTGGCTGCATCGTGGTTGCCTAGGGTTCATCGCAACGGGACTCGCAGGATTTGGTGTGGCCCCAGTGATGGTGCCTAGCAGGAACACTGAGCCATGGGGTATAGAGCTTTCTGGTGCGAACGACTGGCTTCGTTGAAACTTGAGCATTTGCAAAAAACGAAGCCAACTGCAAGAAACCAGTTGATGAATGCTGCAAGAAAGCTACCAGTTGAACATGCTCAGAATAGGATAGCCCCCAGGTCATCTGACATGGCAATGGAAAATCCTCTATGTTCATTGGAAAACCCTGGGAAATGGTTGGTCATCCAGCAGGTTTTTCACAGCCAGCCGCCCTCAACACCACCTGCGGTAACGACACGCCTGGAACTTCCTGCGGTAAACGACAGCTGCAGGGGCAGCCGCGTCAATCATGGCTGGACACGAATGCACCAGGAAGTGATGGTAGTCCAAGAACACAAGGCGGAAAAAATCTTTCCCATGCTGATCCAGGGTGCTTCACAAACTATTTGCAGAGATGATTGCGACTGGTCAGGTTGTGCCGCCAGCGCCGCTGTGAGCCAGAAGAGCAGCTGCCAGTGGTTGCCCAGTTCATTAATAACTGACTGACTATTAAACATTACTAATAAGTACTCATCAACAGCTTTCACCAGTTGATCAATCATGAACAATGGTTGCTCCACCACTGTCAATCAGTCAGCAGGTGGACTTTTACGAACAGGTTTACTTACTACCGGTTTCTAACAACTTATCTCAAGTAATAATCAACAAGTTCATCCACCCAACATCATGAAGGTAGTCCACCATCAACTGGTCAACAGTTTCATGGTTGACCACCTTAGTGAACCATCATTAACATTATTACTGGCCAAGCAGCGGCCATTGCTTACCAAAGAATCCAATTGAGCATGGCTTACCTGACCAACGTTTACCAGTGGGTCACAGTCATAATGGTTGCACTCCCGTAATCTACTGTACTTGGATGTCCCCACTTAGGAACTGGCAACTAACCATGGTTGTGGGGTTATAAGAGTTATAAGCTACCCCGTAGGGTTTATAACCAGGATAATAACCGCAGCTGCATACCCAAGTAATATTGACGTGGACAATGACCATTGTTCATAGGGAAACCATCAACCATTGGTAGATTATCCCTCGCAGTGTGTGTGAGTACGGCAGGGTAGTGGTTGATGATCTGCAATGTTGGCTGTATCAACCATGGAACCAGCCTACTTAAGAATTGATCCTCCCCATGATTGTTGGTGCGGTATTCCTATCGTTGTTGTTGCCAAAAAAATACTACTGGCCATGTGTCATGTCAACCATTTGAAATTAGAATTCATGAGTGCCATTGGACAACCATTGTTAGCCATACTGAACCACGATCAATGTGATCAACCATGATTGCAAAGTAATTGTATAAATCCATTGTCGGTGTAGCAGCTATTGATCCACCAACAGATTTGTTGTTCATTCGCCACTTACCACATCACACTAATCTTTAGCCATTGCCAATCATCATTACTAGCCACGATTCGCTATTAAGTACACCGCTGTTAAGCCACTACTAACTACTAGAAACCATGGTCTGCCATCATTAGCTGGCTGTTATTTGTCATCATCAAACAATGTTTGATCATGATTTGATTAAACATCAGAAAGCATGATTACCTCCAACTAAGCGACCATGGACCACTATGAAAGCCTCATTGTCAACCATTGTAAACCATTTAAGCATCCATGAATCATCCGTCAATAATCAATGGACGATATTTACCATCACTCACCAGTCTTAAACCACTATTTTACCTCATTTTAGCATATATAATGATCAACAATTTAATCATCAACCATCAAGCATGCAGCATCAACCATCATTCATCAATCAACCATCATCTCACAAGCAATTCACCAATCTCCACCATCAACCACTGTTAATTGAACCAATATTCTACCATATAATTGTCAACTATCCAAGCACAGTCATCAACCATCATTAATCAACCACGATGGTAGCTTAACATTCATCGTGAATCAATAATTATCACTCATTATGCATGTTTCTTAAAATAGGTTACCCCCCCCAATCATCCATTATCAACTATTTGTAGTAATAAAGCATCCATTTTGGAGGTCACCTATTTTGAAAAACCATCATTTATATCCTGGTTCTGTTTGATCATTGATTAACTATTATCAAACCTTTTGTTTAACCCGCAGTGAACCATCATCAGCCATTGTATGCCCGACTGATTCTCGTTCTTTGCCATGTGAATTCACCATGGTGAATCATTAACTAACCATTCATCAGAGATTCATGCACCATGAACTAGCCATTACTCAATTAACTAACCTTGATGGTTTAACCAGTCATCAATCAACCAGCAGTTCACATTGCCTCAGCACGATGGGCCCTGGACACCGCCCCGTTCCGACCCGGGCGCCTGCCGCCAGGGACTTTGCCCGGTGGCACGCAAGGAAGGACGCAGGGTCGCCTAGGGGCGTTGCGGAACAACAGTTGGACCACGGGGTGATTAATGATGGGGAAATGGTGGTTGAATGATGGTTCAATGATAGTTAAATGATAGTTAAAGGATGGTTAATATACATAGTGGTTAAATTATGATTGATGATAGTTGACAAAGGTTGTATATAGCATGTTGTGACTTGTAACCGTTGTGGTTATAACTCAGGTTAGTTCACTAGGGCAACTACAAGGCAAATGGTGGATGCAACTGTGGTTAAATTGAGGATCTTAACCAATTATAGATGATATAGATGGTATCGCTCTGAAGGGCCAGTGATGGTTGGCTCATGATGGTGAATAAAAGTTATTGGTAATGGCTCACCAAGCGTTGAGCAAATTGGTTGAGTGTACAACTGAAAAGTGTCTTAATTCTGTTTTTCTTCGAGCATGTACAGTGTGTCAGCGTTTTCCGTATGATTGTAATAGATGTACTGATGTATCTTTGCAGCCCTATGTGGCTGCTCAACAAACTGCATCCCGATGCTACGTATAAAGCAATAGTAAAAATGATTGTTCAACATACTATCCGATAGATACAAACCAGCAACGAGTTCAAGTTAAACTGAACTTGCCATAGATGTAATATAATTGGATATTGATGTTTAGACACAGGAACTAGCATGAATACCTTATGACATTAGTTCCACTGAACTAGCCATAATAGTGAACTTGCCATACATGTCATATAATTGATAGTGATGAATAGTGATGAATGAACATTGTCACTATTCATCACTATTGCAGCTGGTGGAAAACCACTCCTGGGGGCTGCTCCTGTCCTAGCTCCCCCAAGGCTTAGAGCGGGATAACAGGCGCTTCGCCCAGCAGCTGATCTAACGAAGCTGGCACCGGAGTATACTGGGCCAGTCCCGAAGGTGCTTGTAGGGTAACTCACCATGGTGTAGGGGGTTATAAGCCTTGTACTTAGCTCAGCTTTCAACCGTGGTATAGGGGATTATAGGGGTATATAACCTGCAAGGGTGGTATGTCCCTAATCGTGGTATAGGGGTTACTTCAGCTACCTCATAGGGTTTATAAGCATGGTGAACAAACCCCAGCACATCCCAATCACCTGGAAGAAGTGTAAAATCCACCATCTATAGCGCATGATTTTACCTATCAACTATGGTGTAATTTCAGCGGAACTGTTGGTCAGTTTCGAGGCTTAGTATTGTGTTGATACTTGACTATCAAGGACTATCTGTGATATCACTTGGCCATTTTCCATTCACCAAGCAGAATTGTTGACCATCAATATTAACCATCATTTTGACCATCATTATAACCAAAATCACTACCATTATGAACCATTGCCAACCAAAGGATGGTGTTACTGTCACTACTACTGTAAAAACCATCAACGATTTCGAAGGTGACCAGCACAACTGCCTGACTCTCTGAGTCTTGGACACATCTTCACCTGCAGCTCGAGCAGGTGACTAGAAATGATGCATGGCTGGGGACGATGAACAAGCATTTACAAGCACACCATGAACGGATGTGCATATAGAGAATTGTGCATACATAAAGGTGTAAATATTTGTGCATTTAAACATGTCCCTGTAGAGTGGAAGTATCATGAAATTGATGGATAGATACATGTATAGAATAAATGAATATATGCCAACATGTCCATGAACGCAAAAACACTCACAGAACTTCCGGGGTTGGCTGCTTCAAAGCTGGCCAACTCTGCCCAAAGTTCGGATGTTACTACCTCTGCGGTGGCACATATGTGCTTCCTATCATAGGGGGACACCCTTGATTTTTGTTTTTTTTGTCATATCAAGTTTTTGAGTATCAACTCGATCTTTTAGTCAGTTGCAACTCTGTTCAAGGACGGCCTTCAGCTCACAAGTTGCATCTGTGGGTGCTTCTTCGGGTTGCTAGGGACTAAAACAGGTGATGTCTTGACCGATCACCTCTGATGAACCGCTTGGCCATGCCTGGCTCTTCGGCGATTCGTCCCAAGTAGGAAGTGCTATGACCTGCGACAACGAACATGGCAGCAGGGAGCCTGGTGGTGGGATGGTGCTTTGGTTGGCAATGGTTCATGATGGAAATCATTTTGGCTATAATGATGGTCAAATATGATGGTCAATAATGATTGTCAATAATGATTGTCAATAATGATTGACAATCAGATGGTTATAGCTTTCATGATGGTGAAATGATGGTAATGATTGTTGTTGGTCAAGAATGATGGTTTGTAATGGCTGATAGTGGCTCGTAATGCTCGAAAATGATTGGATGCTGGTTAATTCTGGTACTGGAGCTTGTAATCATCAAGACTTGCTGGTTCATATTGGTCCATGCTGGACAAGGCTGGTAAATACATCTTGATGATAAGTGTATGGTAGCTAATTTGTAGCGTCGGCATTTCAGGCTTCTACCCCTCACTCTCTTCCCCTACTTGAAAGAGAACTTGATCCTTGGGTATCAACTGCAAATGCAAATGCTTGTTCCAAGACTGCTTCGCGGTCGACCAACCCATCCCGAAAATATGTTGGTCCTGGTCAAATTGAACGATCGTCCAACAACGTGTGACTCGTTACACCCGCTATAGCTGTTTGTTGATAACTAGCCTAGTCACTTCATAAAATTGGGAACCCACCGATCATCCAGTTTATTAACCATTTATAGTAATTGTATATTGATATCCAACCCTTGTAATTGGCACATATTAGTACATATATTATTCCCTATCAAAGGCTTCTGATTCCCTTGCTAAGAGCCAATGTTGACCACTGTGAAATTTGTGAACCATTAACAAACCCACTCTTGACCCACCCTAGCTTTGGGGATTCCCAATGGCTGGCCAAATCGCGGGGGTCGTTGCAGGCCCAACTTGCAAGTGCGGCCTGCTGGAGGGCGTCCACTATGCCTGCAGCTGTGAAAACGGAGGCGAAAATCTGGTCGATTGGAAAACGGTTGGTAAATGGTTGGTTAGTGGTTGAGGAAGTGGTTGAGGTAACGGTTGGCTAAATGGTTGGTGAAATGGTTGGAACATGTTGGTATAATGGTTGGTTTATGGTGGGTTAATGGTTAAAGTAATGGTTGAGGTAATGGTTGAGGTAATGGTTGGTCAATGGTTCGTTCATGAAATTGTATGTAAGTATCCACCACTCCTGTGGAAGTGGTGGGCCTTTATGTGGTTGGTTAATGGTTGGGGAATGGTTTGTAGTTTGCACCAATAATGTTTGGGATTTGCCATACTCGCAGGCTGATGATGTTGAATGGTCGGTGATGGTGGCAGATGGTGGTACATGGTGGTTGATGATAGTTTTCATGATGATTGATGATGGTTAATGTAAGTGTGCCAATCAAAGTAGATAGTTGCCGATCAATATATATATATATATATATATGATTATATATATGTATATACAATGGTGAATAGTGAGAAAGACCACTGGTTGATCTTGATGATGGATAGTGAGTCATGATGGCGGATGCTAAATGATGGTCTGAAATATCGCGTGATTTGGAGAATGATCAGGATCAATAAGAGAACAAAGAGGCAATGATTGATACGTTGGCAAATGCAGAAGTGCTTAAGAATGCTTGAAAATGGTAAACCGTGGTGAACAGCAGTCAGTAAACATCAACAGGGATATAAAATGATATAATGACAGCACCAACATTGTGGACATACAGGAACAATCATATATAGCCATGAACAACAGTGATGGGGACAATGAGGCGGTGAAGAACGGCTGTAGAGAAAAAAAGGCCCCGGCGAATGTAAATTCAACACAGAGATACAGAGTTTAGTCCTCTGATTGAAACTTAGTGTGTTGGATTAATCATGTTGATGGTTGTTGAAAATGGTTGGCAGGGAAGGAGTAGCCTTGTCATTGGGACATTAAGCAGTCTCAATCCTATTTGGACAACACTGCTTTGATGAACTGCTTGATGTCCAAATTGGTAGCATTGAAATCTTCACATCCTGAAACACTTTCGACGTTCCCCTGCCTGTCACTCAATCCTTTGGAACCGCGTCTCTCCTGGCAGAACGGTATCAAGTGGGAGCCACTAGTTGAAAACTGATTGTTTGACCATTCATTATTCACCTAGCGATTAAAGATGAACAGCATAGATATGACGGGGATTGATGGGGATATAGATATGTTTATATAACACAAGTGCACTATTGAATGTCCAATCAAACGTGGGGTGAACGATTCGTTCGCAATCTATGTGTTTGCTAAACCATCAATCAACCACCATATTGACAATCTCATCAGTAACTAGCTCTATCATCAACCATTGTCAACCATCAATCATGAATTGCCATCACTTAACAATCATGTTTGACCATCATAATAGCTACTATCAACCATAAAGTAGAGCCATCCATTTTTCAATTATTCACCACTTGACCATTTACCTCTAAGAAATTTCTACCATTTGACCATTTGGTTACCCCTGGCTCTCAGCAGCTCCCTACTAACCACTGCTGCAGCCACGTCCTCCTGGAAGAACTCGCGGATGGTGGTGGCAGTGCGCACACTGAGGCGGAGGCAGCAAGTGAGGGACCACTTTAGATTTAGATGCATGGAATGAGAGCTATGGAATTGGTGACTAGTGATTTACTAAGCTACGGAATTCGTTGCGGTGATAACTGTGGAGTTTGTTGCGATGAGAATTGTGGAATTGGTGTTGGTGATTTACCAACTGATTAGTACTAGTCGATTGATTGAAATATTTGGTAAAACAAAAGGACAAATCAGTAGCCAACCGTGATCTACTTGGTATAACTACGATTATGTGATTATTAATATGGATCATGATCAGTTTGTGAACCACCATCACTTTGACCAGTACTCCAATTTTAATTGGTAAATGATGCCATCCAAATGATGATCTCGCTTAGTATCATATACAAATACATCTACATGTATCTATAAAAGGAAATATATTGTTTAATTGTTACTATATGTATTCATCAAATGCTACCCTATCCATGTTGATTGACACCGGTGCGTTCTTCTTGCCTGGTTGGTGGCCGATATAGAATCATTTTGATTTATGATTTCCGACCCAGCAATGAAGAATAAACCCTATAATGATAGCGATTCACCAAGCCAGTTTCTTTTCGATCGATTTACCACCTATTTGAAGTGATGTAGCATATAGCCTAGCCATCATTAGCCAACTGATGATGAGATAATCAGCTCATGATCGCTATTTACACACTGGTCATGGTGATTCATTCAGTTTCCCCTGGCTACTTCATGGAGTTGCAAATGTGCCTTGGTGCCAACACAATAAACAATGCATGGCCACTGTCCTCCAGCAATCAACCCACGCCAATTCTTGGATTTGTTCAAAACAGGCTACTGCGATAGCACTTGCCAAAGATGTGTTCATTGTGATGATCATGGCCCATCCAAAAAATGCCTGTCAATCAATCAACCGTCCCCAATACTGAAAAAGAACAAAGTAAATAAAAACCACTAAGTATCAGTATTGATGGTCATCACTTACCATTCACTCACCAAAAAAGCATTTTAAGCGGTTGACGTATAGGTGTATCTAGACCAATTGGTAGCTACTCTTTCTGTTTACCCAGGGCTGACACCGGCAGTGCGCTTCCCTGCTTACAAGTCATTGGGACCAGCTGCGGTGGATCAACAGCCTTCGGTTGTGAGTTTCAACTCCAAGCAGTTGAGAAAGAGAAGATAAACAGCTTTACCAGCTAAAGAGTTGCAACCATCACTTTATATGGCAAGATGAAAAAATGCTTGTTTGAAACTGTATATATCTGTATCTCTCTTTTTAATTAAGAATAAACAATATATATATATATTATTGGAAATAATAGGTCTATTCCTGTAAATGGCTAACAATATGGATGATTTGGGGGTACCCCTATGACTTGACAAAGCACCATATGGTCAACCAAGTCCTGGTCACCACTGGACCCCATCCATTGCCCCACCTCGAAGCATCCGAAGCAGAGACTGCCTCCTCCTAGCGCATGGTACCAGCAGTGGATATCGGTGGAAATGGGAAACCACCAGGTGTTTAAGGGGCTGTTGGTGGGGTTGGGGCGATGCTGTTGGTGGCTTTGGTTTAAACCAAAACTGGGTGGGTCATCATTAGGGCTGTTAGATGCTGTTACTGGGTCAACATGGTCAACTCTATGCGTCTATCTCAGGTCCATGGTTGACACCATGATCATGCTTGTCCAACTGAGGATGTGTAGCACAGATTGTTCACCAAAGAATACTCAAGAGATCATCCCGAGATTACGAAGATGTTGAAACCCTGAATCTGACTATGGTGATCCTACCAGAAAATTGGATATCTACCAATGATCTCACCATCTGATTAATATGTGAGACGACTTTGGAGATACCAATCCTGACTAAAATGGTGAGCCTACCAGGATGACTGTGAGATACAAATCTCACATATTACAAGTTAGCCAGTTACTACCACTATGTTTAACTACTATTTACTACTATTGACTCATCACTAAAATGGTGATCCTACCAGGAACACCACCCAAATGAATTGCTCTTTTGTCCGCCTTCAACCCTTGTCCGCCGTCCTGGTGTCCCAGCAAGGCTTTAGTTGGCACCTGCCAATGCCTGTGCGTTTTGGAGTTATGCGAGTCAAACTCCGTGGGAGCATTCTGATGATTATTCGACATCTGTTAGCTTGGCTGATTAAGCACCTATCATGGATGATATTTAACTAATATTTACACGGTAAACACTTTTGAGTTAGCTCCATGATTGCATATCTGGTGATTGTTCTGATGATCACTCATTTCACTGACTAATAATCAATTCATTGTTAACTCTGAAGCACATGGTTGCGAATGGTGTTTGAAAGAATTGTGCAGATCTTTTTCGGTCCTCATGTAACCCAGGGGTGTTTGCAGTTTGCAGTAGACAAACGTTTGCAGCTTGGTGGGAGCTGCTCGAAATATGAGACTACACATTGCTTCTTCAGTGGTTTGGAGGTAAAGGATCAACAACTCAGTGATGAGATGCCTAGCATCATTGCACTGGTTTACAAACACTTACCATGGAGCAGAATGATATTGTCATCGGGGCACAAACAAAAAACACAACTGCCAAACTTTTGCTCACCACGGGTGGTTCATAAATAGTTTGGCACATTTATTAATAAACAATAGGGGTGGTTTAATAATAAACGATCTATACGCAACAAGTTGGTACATCACCAACAGTAAGTCACCATTCTCAAATGTCATCCAGTTGGTACAAACCAAACTATGATTTACTGGATGACATTTTAGAATCTTACCGCCAAACTTGCTGGGAAAACACACGCCCAGCGGTAAGGCAAAACAATGCATGGGAGCCAAGCTGAAGCAACCATCGTGGAGGGGCTAAGAGCCCGCAGACTTGCTCAACCATGTATAGAATCATGATTAAATCAAATGACTGAAATCCAAGACTTCAAAGTTCCCCTTTTACTGAACTTTCTTGGCAGCAGTCATTCTTATTTCAGCCATTACTTTTGTGATCAACATTCACATGTCATCACTGAAAACAGCTACATGAGCAACTCCACAGAAGCACAAGGATTGTAAGTTGGTGAAAATGACGAATGAAAATCAGTCATTGAACAAATTACGCAAAGTGGCAGTTACCCCGAGTTGGTGACTGGTAGTTACCCCTGCAACTTAATGTCCCCCAGTTTTAGCTTGCTTAATAGGCCCATTGACTAGACTGATCTTTACCAGAGCTGAGCTGGTAGTTAAACTTCAAATAATCTAAGTCATAACCCTGAGTCAACTCAGTTATACCCTTACAAGTTACCCTGCTTATACCCACAACTGGTACACAAGTTGATTACTGCTGGTCACCCTCTGCTTATTGGCATCGCTTCTTTGGCACCCGCCGAACACTTCCAAGTTGAGGCCACTGCTTGGAAGGTGGAACGCTGGAACGGCCTGAGTCGGGTGTGGAGTCTGCGGCAGCCAAACTGCAAGCGGTGGCTTTGAAGCTGTGGTTGCTATGGTTGATGACCGCTGGTTGATGATGATTGATAGGCATGATCTCTACATCATGATGGCTAATGAACCAACTAGTTACTGGAACAAGAAGTTCTTGTTGTTCTTACTTGCGGTTTCTTCTGCTTGTTGTTTCATGTTGAAGGATGGATTCTCACGGCGCTGAGAATTCAGGATTCATGCGTGGCGACCTCGGTACTGGGTACCAACGGTTTGTAAGGGGCACCTCGTTGGAATTCATCCCTATAAATGACTGGTTGGTCAGTTGGTCAACCCATTCATTCTATCCTTGAATGGTTTTATACAGATGTCAGCTAGCAAAACGACTGCAAATTTCAATGTGCAGCCAACAACTACGTCTGATGCTGTTTCATCATATGACTTTTGATGTGTTGTTACATATCTAGTCATGTCATGTCTTGCTTTCAGCCAGTAACTATTCAACCATTATGTAAAATGTGCGCCTGGAAATTGTTAACGGCTACAAATCATGATCGATCATAACTAGTCATGATCAAAAATTGTTGACCAATGTGGAGTTGTCCACAAATGATGGTGCAGTACCGAACCATTCCCAAATAGTCATCATTTTGAAAAAACTGGCAAAGCCATACATGTCCATACATGGTGGTACCCCAAAAAAAATGATCATTGACAACGGGGAAACCACTAATCAGAGGGGTTTCTCGGGGTACACCATCAATACACATCTCCATATGAACCATGGTCATCCTCCGCTTCATACCCTCCCCTGAGTGGTGGACCGCCAGTGGAAGAGGTCACTGAGACCGCCTGAGTGGAGGTGTGGTGACAACGGGTGAATCAGCATGGTCAATGATAATCATGTATGACTATATAACCATAAGAGGTTTGAACAATGCTTAGAACAAGGATGCAAAACTAGGCCATTACATAGTTATAACAACGTTTGATAAATAATAAACGTTGAAAATAACTACAATTCTAATGAAACTATACCACAAGCACAAGCCATATGCACATTTTGAATCTATGCCCATTATGGTCACATTCTACAGCAGTTCATAAGAACTGGAAACCACACATAGCTCCCAACATCAGCCACGGTTGTCATCCCCTTGGATGCGCCCCGACCACGCCATCCCCAACGGCTCTCCTCTGAACTGCCGGTGCTGGGGCGCTCGTTGGTGCGCTCACGTCTTGCTCCTGGCAACAAATATGTACAATGGAATGAGTCTAGCATAGACGATCGGAAATGTATAAATATGAAATTCTATATAAATATGTACAGTAAATACATCATAGATAAACATGTATATAAGAAAAGATCAATATATAATGGGATCAAATATGGTGTAACAACTGCTTACTAATATATAAGTATGTTTTGACTTTATAAATACAAGTATAAGGCCAAACCCGAAGTGATGCCCGGGGACACGTGTTTTGACTGCGCAAGAGTAATGTTTTGTGTTTTCGGTTGTCGTTGTTATGCCGATTCGCTGACAAACATGTTTTGGCTTCTCAAAATAGAGGTCCCCCGCCCCAAATCATCTACTTTTTGACCATTTATTCTGTAATAATTTTGAGACCCCCCTCCCTTTACGTCCTCATCATCTAGAGTAAAATCCTATTTACGTACAACCCAAAATCAATATACCCCGTATATACCAGCTTGGGGGTAAGTACACATGAGCAATTTTCATCAGGATAAATGCAAGCAGGGTACCAACCATCTTAGTACATCTCAGTACTAACCACTTTAACCATCATCCATCATTAAACAACAACCACTAGTAACCAATATGTTTGGTTAGTATTATCTTATTATTGTTAACCATTATTGACCATTGCTTGCCACTACAACCATCAATTACGCAGAATCAACCATTCAATAACAACTTTATGAATCATGTATCAAGATTAACCGTCATCGAATCCATCATTCACCATCATTAATTGACCATCATATCAATCATCATCAACATCAACTATTAGTTAACCATCATTTAACCACAATTTAACCGTCAATTCACATTCCATTCACCACCAATCAAACCATCATTGAACTACTCCTAGCCATTACAACCATCTTCAGCAGGTACATACAACTACTCCTTGCAAACACGAGTTTCACCATCAATTCACCATCAGGAAATCCATCTTCAGGAGGTCCCAAGTGCCTTCGCGTCCAGATGTGCCGCCAGACCGCACCGAGGATGGGGCAGCTGCCTGTGAGTTGTGGCGCTCTAGCGGTGCGGCGAGAGGTCAAGGGAGGCAACTCACAGGTAGAGTTGGGAATTGTTAACCAACTTTGCTGTCCACAAATATTTTTACCGAAAGAACGGATGCCTTTCCTGTTTGTTTGGGTGGTCGGGCGGTACTAACATTCATTTAAAACCTCATACCCGAAAAGGTTGATAGCAACCAAGCAATAAGGGATTAGTGTCCCAACCCTACATTGTCTCCTCATCTCTTGAATGTGACGAGTAATGATTACCAGTAGTACCCGGGCAAGCCGGGGGCGGAAGTTTCCCAAGGTCAAGCACTATAAGGTCAAAGAAAACAGTGGCCTATAATTCAGAGGCAAAAGTGCCTATAGTTTGTTGAAATGGCGCTTTCAAAAAATTGTGCTTTCTGTTGCGCGACAAAACCACCACACAAAACCACAGAACAAAATCACCAAGACAGTACCATCGGGACGGCGCGCTGTCTCGGTTAGCAGCTTTTTTTTCCGATCGTGCAGCAGAGAGGTTCGAGTGAACGACAGCTCGAAGCAGCGTGCCGAGAATCGGATGCAATCAAGTATTTTTTTTTGACTGCGGATCGGAACTGTCGTGTGAGACTTCCTCCATTTTTCAACTTGTCAACTTCAAAAAGTGACGACAGTCACACAGATCGTTCTCCAAACGAAGCTGTCGTGTGAGACTTCCTCCATTTTTCAACTTGTCAACTTCAAAAAGTGACAACAGTCACAGAGATCGTCTCCGGCACGAAGCTGTCGTGTGAGACTTCCTCCATTTTTCAACTTGTCAACTTCAAAAAGCGACGACAGTCACACAGATCGTTCT
>VSDK01012259.1:202427-269188 GCA_009767595.1 Symbiodinium kawagutii
GACATCTCTTGCTCTAGACATCTCTTGCTCTAGACATCTGTTGCTCTAGACATCTCTTGCTCTAGACATCTCTTGCTCTAGACATCTGTTGCTCTAGACATCGACATCTCTAGGCATCTCTTGCTCTAGACATCTCTTGCTCTAGACATCTCTTGCTCTAGCCATCTCTTGCTCTAGACATCTCTTGCTCTAGCCATCTCTTGCTCTAGACATCTCTTGCTCTAGCCATCTCTTGCTCTAGACATCTCTTGCTCTAGCCATCTCTTGCTCTAGACATCTCTTGCTCTAGCCATCTCTTGCTCTAGACATCTCTTGCTCTAGCCATCTCTTGCTCTAGACATCTCTTGCTCTAGCCATCTCTTGCTCTAGACATCTCTTGCTCTAGCCATCTCTTGCTCTAGACATCTCTTGCTCTAGCCATCTCTTGCTCTAGACATCTCTTGCTCTAGCCATCTCTTGCTCTAGACATCTCTTGCTCTAGCCATCTCTTGCTCTAGACATCTCTTGCTCTAGCCATCTCTTGCTCTAGACATCTCTTGCTCTAGCCATCTCTTGCTCTAGACATCTCTTGCTCTAGCCATCTCTTGCTCTAGACATCTCTTGCTCTAGCCATCTCTTGCTCTAGACATCTCTTGCTCTAGCCATCTCTTGCTCTAGACATCTCTTGCTCTAGCCATCTCTTGCTCTAGACATCTCTTGCTCTAGCCATCTCTTGCTCTAGACATCTCTTGCTCTAGCCATCTCTTGCTCTAGACATCTCTTGCTCTAGACATCTGTTGCTCTAGACATCTGTTACTTCAGACATCTCGTGCTTCAGACATCTCTTGCTTCAAACATCTCTTACTCTAGACATCTCTTGCTTCAGACATCTCTTGCTTCAGACATCTCTTACTCTAGACATCTCTTGCTCTAGACATCTCGTGCTTCAGACATCTCTTACTCTAGACATCTCTTGCTCTAGACATCTCGTGCTTCAGACATCTCTTACTCTAGACATCTCTTGCTCTAGACATCTCGTGCTTCAGACATCTCTTGCTCTAGACATCTGTTGCATTAGCCATCAGTTGCAGTAGTCATTGTGGTTGTTCGTAACACGGAAGTATGCTTCCAAACTTCTTTTGACCATGAAGGGCAATAATCCATATAATTAAAATAAATTCCAAGTTGACAATGACTTTCAATACTATCTCCTTCGTGTGGATAGTCTCCCATTACGATAACTTAACAATGACCTACAATAAATCACAACATAGGGCAACGATCAGAATTTATGGTGAATCAACATTTTCTGCCAGCAAGTTCGTTGATCACCTATCACATATTTAACCAGCCAAATATGTTGTGTTGGAGTACCTGTCAATGGTGTTCAAAAAAACATAAATCATATTAAATCATAATGTATCATGGTTAGTTGGTGAATCTAACTGGCGGTTGCTGTTGATTGCTACTAATCCCCTGGTGTCAAACGTCATGTAGCGACATCAGGCATTTACGAACATACACCCATAAACCTTATGCATCAATGACCATTATCCACCATTATGTTCTCTTCCATCTATGGCGGTCACCTCTACAATTACGCAAACCAATCAGCCAACCATCATTAAACCATCAACCATGATCATTCCCACGCATTTCAATTGATTTTGTGCTATCAAAAACCTGTAATCTGCCATATCCCCAAAACCAAAAACCAACCACTGCATACTTGGACGTTGCGTTGCATCCCCACTTAGTAACTGGTGACATTCCCCATGGTTTCATTATGCCTGGGACCTAGCCCCAACTGGAAGTTTCTCAAAGTAAGCCCCCCCAAATCATCCAATGTGAATCATCTACAATTTACAGTAGTAAACCAGCCAATTTTGGGGGTTCCCTATGGCTTGAGAAAGCCCCCAATGGTATCCTGTAAGGGCGTTTCTTGGAATAGGAGACCCCCCCAAATCATCCAATGTGAGCCATTTACACTAGTAAACCAGCCAATTTTGTCGGGGTATGGCTTGAGAACCCCCCCAACTGCACATCCAAGCAGGGTCCACAGTACCTTGAGAACCGCTTCGATGGACCGAGCTTCCCGGCCGCTGATGTGCGAGAAGCGCTCGCACCACCACGAGAGCTTTGCGAGGACTGAGGCCGATGCAGAACTGAGGATGAAGCAATAGCTTTGCACATGGACCACCAAGGATTGGCTCACATGGACCACCAATGGTTGGGTACTTGTTGATTGATGGGGTCATGGCTCATGATGTATGCCTTCTTGAATGTGAAGCTGGGGTGATGACTGGGATGTAATATACTGCAACTAACCATGGGAATCAACCCTCATTACCTCTCACTTATGAGCAAATACGAGCAGTGCGGATGCACCAGCCAGATGGAGCTTCGATTGCGCTTCGAATCTGCCTGGTTTCAAGCATGACCCCAGTGGTGCATCCATGACAAACCCTTGACAAGCCGTGACGAGACATCAGATTCCATCAAATTCCATCAGAAACCATTGTTGTTAACCATCAGCTAACCATTCATTCGATTCATTACCCATCATGAATGATGAAACAATTACTTCAGTTATGAATCATCACCATTCAAAACCATCATATTGTCAATTATCAATCATGCATTAGCAATCATTAGCGATGCTTCTGGATGATTGTTGACTACTAACCATAAGCATCAGTTGTCAAAGGACATGTTCCATCAGGCTACATTATATCCATCTCTCCTTATCAATCACCATCTCTTCATATCAGATGCTTCTCAACCAACCCAAATCACCATTATATCCAGACTACTAACCAAAGGCTGAGATGGCTGGACATGTTCCATCAGTTGCCTGTTCTCCTTGGGCTCCCAACAAACGCCACCGATCGTTGGCTGCGTTCGGATCCCAGCTGCATGGGGCCCTGTGGTTCGTGCGGAAAGGAATTGACCCTGACACTTTTTGGGTCATCATTCAACCGCCCTTGCTGACACAGTGAGGTCAGGGTAAAAGACCCAACAAATATGACACGGGGTTGAGCAGCCTTGCTGACACCATAAGTTGGTCAACCAATTAAGTCTTTTTGTGTTATATATGTTCAACCAAGTTGCTGCCGCAAGTCCATTAAACACATTCATGGCCGGTGTCAAACACCAAATACTTCCACTCAGGGTGCGGAGCATCCAGCGCTGACAGCTACTTCCTTCACCACCAGCTCTTTCGAGCATGCGGTGGAGCTAATATTGACTTCCAGCCCCCAATGAATTTGGTGAATTGGCCATGTTTATCCGTTGATATCCATTGTAAACTATCAATCATCGTGGAGAATCATCTCTGTCGCAGCCCCATGGCTAACTTTGCGTCCACCATGAGTTCCTAGGATCATCGCAACAGCAAATATCATGGTCAATTACTCTTGCAGCACGAATCAGCATCAATGAACAATTTTCAGGTGCTAAGCAAAATTCCAAATGCGTACACTTGACAGCTGGGGATAGACCCAAACCAAGCAGCCAATCTGCACGTGATGGTTTTCAGCATGTTGACACGGCCCGGCCGCCGCCTGACACCAGGCAGCACTGAGCTGACTAGTTCATGCAATGACTGCAAGCTTGGCTATGCTTGTGGCAATCACTACTAGTTTGTAGGTCAGGCGGCCATGCTTGTGTAGTGGCAACCACTATACTAGTTGCGGAGTTGTAGGTTACGCATCTCTCACCTATAGAGAAGCATCCAAATGTCTCCTTCACCTCTGATCCGGACCGATCTTCACCCAACCGTTGATCCTGGAGCTTGTTCCTTGCATCTACAGGACCTGCTGCTTCTTGTTGGATCAAGTGAGTCAACACCACCCAAGTTTTGCAGGCTCTCTTGATACAAAACTTGACCAGTTGAAGATCATGGCATATCCCATTCGTGACTGATCTTTTCTTTCAAGGTTAGCTTCAAGCTACACAGTTGAGCCAAGAGTCGGTCAGGAAGCATCTGGCTACAGTCATCTGCAAAGGTATGAACTACCACACCGGCCACTATTAACCACTAGGAACCACTGCTAAACATCATGACCATCATGAACCACTATCAACCACTATCAACCACCAATTAATCACTATTAAGCATCATGAACCACTGTGAACAGCCATGATTAACCACTATTGAACATTACTAAGCATCCTTAACCATTACTACCAATCTCGACTTTTCTTAAGAGTGCTATGGCCCAATCGTGGAGTAGCCCAAGGCTCTTCTTCAATGAATCTAGCACTGTGGCAACAGTCCGACTGTGGGGACAGGACCTAATCCAAAGCCATCAGCATCTCGTATTCGCTGGGAACCCATGCCCAAAGCATCACAATGACCACAGAACCAGTTCAGTTGGCACTGCTTCAGTGCTGGTCGCTTGGGTAGTTGTAAGTAGTTGATTGGTTGGTTGATTGGTTGGATGCCTCGGGTAGAGGGGAACAAAAATGTTCACTAACGGTTGTCCCTCCTTGCGGATAATCCGAAATCATGTCTGATGATGGCCTCCAATATCCAGCGGCTAGATTCAAAAACTCTTCCCAAGCAACTGTTGTAATCAGGACTTGTCAGTAACTTGCGAACTTGCAACTGGTCTATACATTTGGATATGCCAGAATACCCATATCTGGAAAACACATACAAACATCAAACAAGCTTCACGGTTTCCGCACTCCGCACTGAAATCATTGTTTTGCTTTGTGTCGAAAAAATATATCAATTGTTAACAGCAATATGTCGCTTGCCATCTCAAAGTTGTTTAACAAACTATTTGACGACAACGATACATTCCTGTAACCTGTGTTGCCCTAGTTGCCAACCCACGTACCAAGAAAAGTATGATGCTTGAGTTTCCTATTGCCACATTTCTTCATCAATGGTCAGCGATGCTTGCTACAGCCTTCACCCCCTAGTTCACCAGGAAACGTCTCTGCCAGACTGGGGTAGGTCAAGGCTTGCATGCTATCACACCAAGTCTTGAGCCCCAGTAAGAAAGAGAGTTGATAGCCAACAATCACAGGATGAGCTCAGCAATGACAACTATGACAACAATGTTCCACTATTAAGCATCATGTGACATTATTATCATTGACAACTACCATGAGTCATACCACTATAAATCATTGAGTAATGATGATACTAATATGGTTGGTGGTTGAACCATCCCTATGAAAAACATTTGTCAACCAACCATTTGTTAATAACTGCAAGGGAAAATAAACAATGTTTGAAACCACCAACGAGTAGTGATACATGGTTTTTCATTGTAGTTAATGATGCTTGATAGCGGTCAACAATGGCGAATCATGCTCAGTCATGATGCGCAAAATAATGGTTGCAAGTGATGGTTCATACTGGTTAATGATGGTTGATCAAACCTATGGGAAATGATGTCTGGACCATTGTTGATACCACTGGTTAACCACCAAGTGTGGCTTCTAATGATACATGACAGCTATTGGATTTTAATGGGATTTAATATTTGATAAAATACTAATTAGTAATGGTGCGTGATGACCAAACATACGAAAGACAGCAACAAAATGTAATTGGGGTCAGGAATGGTTTATAATTAACATTAATAATGGCAAAATGACAATGACAAGCTGCCCTGATAATCAACATTAAAACCGAACACATACCGATGGTATCACTGTGGTGGTTTACCATACATGTATACCTTTGTAAAAATATCAATGCATATGATCATATGAATCTCCCAGTACTGTATTGATCCGCATGAGGCTTGGGTCTTATTTAAATGGATACTTGGTTTTGGGTCAAAACCCTGTACCCCTGGTTCCCCATCATTAACATGGTTTTCCCTATAGTTTTGTTGGTCATCGTCCACCGCTATTGATAGTTAACGGCTTGACCCATAGCCATACTCTTGGTTTTTCCACTACTATTGTTGATTATCATTCCCTATTATTAACCAGCTAAACCAGCTAGTTAACCCTTGGTTGGTTGGTGAACTGCTTGACCCAGCTCGCCAATTCAGAATCCAAAAGTGCCAAGCATGGCTTTAGAGCATCATCCGGCAGCACCAGTGCTCGATCCGGCAGCGAGCCAGCGAAAGCGACATCTTTTCACCCCCAGTGCTCTACTCCCCCAGAGCGGTTCATCTTCCCCGGCGCCTTGCAACGGTGTTGGATTGGAGGGTTGATGGTTGGTTGTGGTTAAGCTGGGTTGGCGGTTGATGATTGATGGTTAGTTGATGGTTAGTTGATGGTTAGTTGATGGTTAGTTGATGGTCAGTTATGGTCAGTTATGGTTAGTTGTGGTTGATGGTTGATGATTGATGATTGATGGTTTGATGGCATTGATGTTGATGATGGATGGTTGATCTAATAGCATAATAACATAGTTTGATATTGATGCTTGATGGTTGATGGTTGATAGTTGATTGGATGCTTGATGGTTGGATGGTTGAATTTTTCGCTTATGTAAAAACATGGCACCCATTGGTTCACAATGGCCAGTCCATAGCCTGTGCTTACCCACCTCCACCCGCACTTAACCATTCCAGTCCTGATTCATCAATCATCATTGATGCTCAACAATGTTTTGCCAGTGGTTGGCACTCGTTGGTAATGGGAAATTATGACTATCTCAGGAGAAGACATCCGGCGAGCACCACTGGGGATGATCCACAATCACTATCAGACCATTTTTGATCCTTATTCATGAATCAACCATTATCAACCATTGCCAACCAGCATCAACCACTATCAACCATTATCAACCAGTATCAACCATTATCAACCAGTATCAACCATTAAGATTTCATCATTCTTAACCACTATAACCATCAAGATCACCCATTATCAACCAATTTTTAAGGTCCATTGGCCATGATGAACTACGCCTCGCGCGTGCCTCAAACCTCTGAGGCATGGTGGACGCAACCGTTCTGCGCCGCAGTTTGCAGGATCTGGCCTCACGGCTCTCGCTGGAACCAACCAGGCTCACCAATCAGTCACCGTTTGCCCAGAGAATAGGAAAAATACAAGTGCGGCAGCTGGGTGGATATACATTACAGTATGCAGCATGCATATAAATATGCATATAAATTTACATATAAATACATATATATATATATATATATATATTGCACATGCGTATAAATATAAATATATATATATATCTATTTAAAAATATAAATATACATGTATTTTGTTGATGTAGGACTATGAATTGCAACGATCGAAACCAATAAACAGCGCTATTGATAGACAAAGTCCTGTGACAGTTGGTGTTTGTTTGCCCCAAAACGGGTTTCAAGCTTCCCTGGTTGTGCTCAACCCTACCCAAGTGCATTGTGGGATTGGCTTAAAGAAAATGAGGGAAGCTGCCTGAAACACGAACCGCATTTCATGTCCTGGGTTTGGAATCTTGATATTTGATGGTTTCTTGAAATAAGGGAACCAAGAAATGGGGGTACCCCTATCTTGAGAACCACCATTTCGTCGCTCTTGTGCAAGACATCATTTTTAGAAAGAGCAGTGAGTAAGGTGAGACGGTGAGAAGGAGTTTCTAGTATGTCTGGGGTGGGAGAAACGACAAACACACTGGATCCCTCACGTAATGCTGAATGTGAATATGTCTTTATCATTTTATCGGGGCTGCATTTGACATAGTATTCTAGTAATTTGCTACGGCAAACAGCCCACCCCGGGAGTAATTAAGATGGTTATTCTTGGCTATTGCTTCATTATCTACAGTATAAGTATACCAATATTGAACATACTACTATATTTATATTGCTAAACCATTCCAATTAATATGGCTCAAATCCCCGGTGTAAATATACAATTCATGTGCATCGTTGATTGTCATCACGTCAATGCCGGATAAACATAGTCAGTAGTTGGTACCCAAGGCTCAATAATGACGAACAACAGTTGATGGCGCTTAATAATTCCTAATAATGATCATTAGTGGCTTTTAAGAACAAATAAGCATAGTGATTCAATGCTTATGATTGGTTCTGAACAAGTTTTTATTGGTTTATCAAAATGGCCAATATGTATTGATTAATTAATCATCAAGGTCTATAATGATTTACCATGATTAACCATGAAAGGCATGCTGTCGTGCTGCGCCAAGGCGCTAAAAATGGGATGCGTCGATAAGAAACACTCCGTGCCGAAGATCACCAAATGTCGCCGGGCTCGAGACCTTAGAGTGTCGTCGATCATGGCAGGGTTGAGAGCAGGGCTCCAAGAATCAGATCCAACCCATGTGGGTCTATCCATAATGCCATACGGGTGTTTCTCAAAATAGGGGTACCCCCAAGTCATCCTTTAATAGTCATTTGTTAGTAATAAACCCACCATTTTTTTGGTCCCCTATTTTGACAAACCACCATACGGTACATCCGGTGGCCCCCGTTTCACAAGCCATGGCCGTTGGTTTAGCTCGAACTCGGTCCCTGCGCTCCCCGTGCACAGCAATGCAGTGCAGCCACGAGCGTCTATGGCCGTTGGTTTAAAAGAAGGGTAACTACCAGGTATGGTAGATAACCAAGTTAGAACTACTGGGGTCCACCTTGTACATCCATACACTGTCCCCAAATGTAGGTTTTTCAACCATCAACGACTGGGTGTGTGGCTGTTGGTGCAAAACCTGTGGCACTGCCAACCAGATCCCAATTGGGCTGGCCATTGCGGCTTGGGACAAAGGTCGTTACCTCAGGATTACATTCCGGCAAACTAACCTAGAAGTGGAAAATCCACTATTTATACCTGTTTCTACATTGATGAATCAAGTCATTATTACCTTTGATTTCATATATGCCCAATCCACTATTTCATTAGCCTGAAAATTTGCAATTATTAACCCTAATTGGTTCTATGTTCCTTGTGGCTCTTGTTTTGATCATGGTTGAGTCATTTTTCTTCTTCAAAAATTGACCCTGAAGTGGCTATCTAGTCATGCCAATGATTAATCAACCGTGATTAATCATGATTACATCACCATCAGTCAACCATTCATTCACCATAAGATCAAGCGTTGTTTACGATCACTTCGCCATCTCTTTACCAAGCGTCATGAATCAGCCAGAATTAATTAACCAGGATCAACCACTTAAACCAACCATTGTAAAGCAGTATTGACCATAAATCAACCATTGATTCAGCATAAATGAACCAACCATGTTGGCTGCCGTGGTTGTTGCCGTGCTTGCTACCATGGCTGCTTCCTCCCCAGGATTTTTCGGTGCCCGCAGCATGCCCTCAGGTCCGGACATTGCCACGTTGAGGCGCTTGGGGCACAAAAAGCCACCATCGAGCTGCGATGGAGTGGAGCCTCAGCATGGGGATGATCAGCGACTAGTGGCTAGAATCCAACCCGTAGTTGTTGATGAACCATATGGATGGTTCATGGTTGGTTAGTGGATGACCAATGTTCTAGCTGGTTTAGCTGGTTAATGACAGTGATACTACTACTTACAATAATATAATTGTACGGTATAACCCAATGATATAGAAAGATATGCAATGTACAAACATGACCCAATGGTGGTATAATGATATAGTGAGAAAAGGAATTATGTTGGTATGATGATATAGTGGTAGAGCGATGCAATCACCAACTCATTTAATGGTACAATCAAAACATATACTGTATTCAGCAACAAAATGGTATAATGATGGTATCAAGATGGTATTGCAACGATTCTAAAGGAATCGTAATTATTGGTATAGGTTCCTAGCAAATAGTTATTGATCATTGAACCACCCTCGAATGAGCATAACCAACAATATACCATCAATGGTTCTTCCAATAATTGGAATGTTCTTAGAATGGTATCATGGTATATTGGTACACTTTGCGATTACATACTGATATAGTGGTTCAATGGTATAATGATACAGTGATAACACTGTGATAATGTGATCATAATGGAATCATGATAGATGATGGTCATGTTCTGATTGGTCACAACCATAGCTACCAACTTTTGTACATGTACAATTAAAATAATGGGCAGTAACCAATGTGATTGTCATGACAATTACTACATTGAATTGGTATAATGGTCATGAAACTAGCGTGAATCCACGTGATTCAATGAACAATTCCTGTCCAAGGATCGACCATTGACATACTTTGATGTGGGATACCTATGAATCATGGCGCATCCCGGCGATATCACCAGTCACCAACGAAATCGCAAGCCATGAATCGGCGCTCGTAATCACTATTAATTTGTGCGAATTGTGCCACCATAGCTACGAGCATCACTGTTATGTACGAGTATTATTTGTTTACACCACTCTTGGTAGGTCCTGACAATTCCCGCTTAAACATCTGCGAAGGAATAGTACCCCTGGCTGCAAATTGTTCCCTTCCAACCACCAGCCAAATAACCCCGAACAATGTCCTTTAAACGCTTATGCCTCAGCAGCAATTATCTACCATCATCACTACATCACTGTCCTTTGACCAACGTTTTGGTGATTTGTTCCAACCATCTTTTACCAAGTATTCTCAGCCAGCAAAACTTTCCCATGATAAACCATCCACGAATTACAAAAACCTTTCATGAACCATATTCACAAAGTCCGTTGACCACCAGTAGCCTATGAACCACCAGTTACTCAAACAATATGAACCACCAGTAGCCTATCATTGACCAAGTATCCTCACCATGAAACACTATAAGCCACCGGTAGCCACTATATGATCAACCAATGTTGGCACCACCATGGCCATGGCAACAACCCTTGCGCGCGACCAAGGGGCGGCCACAACACAAGGCCACCACTTCGCGCTCGCCACCTGCGAGATAAGCGCGTTCACAACTGCGATCATAAATCGGTCGCTGGAATAAAATGAATAAGCTGTTGATAGTCATATGATGGTCATAACAATAAGCGACCGATATATTAACAGATTATTCATTTTATTCCAGCTGTTGATAACAGTCCAATTAAACTTATTGTTATGACTATAGCTGTTGATAACAGTTCAACTGTAGATAGTCACAACAATAAGCTATAGTAAGATAGTCATATGATAATATATGATAATAAGCCATGATGATAAGCTATATGATCTTATAACAGTTGAATCAGTACCTGAGGTTTAAAATAGTATAGTAATACAATAATAGAATCAACCACCGAGGCTTGTGCATGTATAGTGCGAGTTTGATCATATATGTAAATATGTCTGGGAAGTATACATGTAGGCGTGGTCTGTATTGTGTCTGAAAAAAAATGAATGCACACACAAATATATACGTATATAAAATAAATAGACACCAAAATACGTTGTTGATTATATATGTTATACTGTATACATGTCTGTAAATACATGCAAATATCTGTAGATACATATCCCTATAAACATTCACACACCGGTGTTCTTTTAAACCGCAATTAAATAAACACACGAATCAATAAATTTGAAAATATATTATATACATATATATATATATATATAAAGATTTACATACATACATATGTGGGTTCTCTCACTTGGGAACCCCAAAGTTGTGTTTGGTTTATTACTATATATATCTATGAATAATTGATAACAACACAATTTGGGGGCACCCCTATGACTTGACAAATACCCATATGAGCGGCTGCTTTTATTCATGCAAACTCTCTTGACGCTACTTTGAAGGGCGGACCCAGGCTCGTTCAGTTTTAACATAATTTGAAGTGGATAATCTCATTTTGGGGTATCTCGTTCAATCTTACCTCATATAGAGAAATAATTGATATGGGTACTAACAGAACAAGATCTCGTTCGGTCAGGCGGACCCATCCCGTTCAAGAGCTAATTAGCTAATTATGGATGAGAGGAAAAACATAGCGCAAGCTCTTTACTTGGAATTCATTGCGCAAATAAAAGTCGTTGCTCATATAGATTCTATCATGTGTTGAAAAATACACCGACTTACTCACCAGTGCCTTGAAAGGAATCCACAGTGGCAAAGTCCACACCCTTGACACCGCCTGTGCTGGTCATCAACGGGATCCAGTGTCCAGGTGCATATCTGGGCTATCCATGGTACAAATATTCATGGTGCATATGGTAGTTTCTCAGGTCATCGGGGTACCCCAAAATCATCCAATACGAATCATTTATACGTATTTATAAACCAACCATTTTGCGCATTTTGGGTGGTTTCCATTTTAAAAGAAAACGCTCCCAAAAACACCATCCATGAGGATATGATCATCCACAAGAATCATACCGCACTATCTACAAGTTCAGTGAGAATGGCTGACACAAGGCACAAAAGGAAAATGGTAACTTGGGTGGTTTCATATGCTTCAGCTGGTCTAGTCTATGCTTAATAATGGTCAATGTGTTTTTTGCTCAACCGCGGCTTCATCATGGTAAATCTGGTCTATCTTGGGATTCCCACACCGTGGGTCACACAACTGAACTGCCTGAACGAACCCTGATGTCATTTCATGGCCATCTCAGCTACTGCAAACTCGAGCCCAAGGCAATCCATGGGATCGTTACAGCTTTTGGCTGGGTTTGATCGATCAATTTGATGACAATGACTAGTGCTTAAGAATGGATAAGATACGATCACATGTCTATATGTAAATATGAATACATATATAGATATATAAATATAAATGTATAAATATAGTTATAATAAATATGTATATATATATATATGTATATGTAGATAGATAGATATACATTTATATTGCACATACCATGTCTTGTATTGTTCCCAAGGGCATCCAACCCATCAGAAAACCCAGCATTGAATCACAGCACCGGTTCACAACATGACTGTATCAAACAAAATATATATCATGGCTAAGCAGTCATTCCCAAGCTTTTTTTTCCAGCCCATGATTGGAGACACACCCTTGATCACTGACTACATAGATGTGGCATTTTATTTTGAACTGGTTACATGAGGTAGCAATACGCGTTGGTTGAAGCAGCCATCAAAATTGGCCACCCACAATGACATCATTATCTATTCTATTGGCTCATTCGCGAACACCAGCCTTCCTGCAAATACGCACCTCTGCCGCAACAAATCAACAATCACCCAACTTCCTGCAATGATCCCACACAAGGCTTTCATCATCATCATCATCATCAGCACTGTCAATGTTGGATAAAGAGCTGTTGTTGTCTTATGTTCATTGATGCTAATGCACAACAATTGCCCATCATCATCCATCGCTGTTGCTGACAACCTCATCGCTTTTTGTTGATTGGTGATTAACCAACCATTCTGTTCACCAAACCATTCACCAAAATTCCATATCATCAAAGATTAGTTCAACCAAATTATTCACCAACCATCATGATTGATGACTAGTTCACCAACCATTCACCAACCAATACCCATGACTAGCTCACCAACCTCTCACCAGCAGCCCAGGGCCCCCTTCCCAAGCACCACTGAACCCTGGCAGAATCCGCCTGCCGCCGCCGCAGCCGCGCAGGCTTCCGCGTGCGGGCGATACAAACAGATCACACCAAAGTCCTGGCAGCGCATCGTGGCTGAGCAGCTGGTCGTAGCTTGTAGCGGGTCAGAGCTGGTTGTAGCGGGTCATAGCTGGTGTCATAGCTAGTTATAGTTGGCTATAGCTTGTTATAGCTTGTTATGGCTGGTGTCATAGCTGATTACAGCTGGTTATAGCCGTTATAGCTGGTTTGAAGCTGCTTGTAGCTGGTTATAGCTGGCTGTAGCTGCTTGGAGCTGTTTGGGGCTGGCTAGGTTATGCTATCATTGGTTCAGAACCAACATTACCGACCGTAGGAATCTGCAACTACGTTGATATAAACCAGAACCTGGTGATAAACTGATTCATTTGCTGGGTGAATAGCTTTAGACGGCTGCTGTGGACATAAACCAGCTATGGATATGACTGATTTGCCAGCTCGCAGTTTATAGCGGCCCAAAAACCGGCTAAATTAGTATAAGATCTTTATACGCGGGATCCTAAGAGCTGGTTTTTGACTGCTTGTAGAATGAGAGCTGAAAATGGTCAATTTTTCGATTCCAGGTTTATATAGACCATTAGAAAGTTCTGAATGGTAATTTACCATTTACTCATTCTAATTGTTTACTATTAATTTATTGTTTATCATCTCGGATGTAAACGAGTCTAGCTGGCAGGTTCAAAGATAAACCATAGGTGGTTGAGGGTGACTGATTCAGTGGCGAAGTAACAATTGCTCATAGCTGAGAACTGATGACTCATTGGTTAACTACGAAGTGGCTGTAACTAAACCTATCTTTGATGAACATCTGGTTGAATTGATAAGCCACAACAACGAGGAGTTATCAACTTGTCAAATTTGCCAACAACTAATTCATCAGTTGACTGATCAATTCATGATGACAAGTAAAACATGTCAATAAAAGTTCGTCACTAATCAACGGTAATCAAGAATCTGCTTGTGAATCAAAAGCTGGATAATTGATCAGCTGCTAGAAAAATAATACATTGCAGTATCCAGCTCACTATTGGTCCACGACTGTAATCAATATCAGCATTAGCTGGTTTATGAATGACAGCTTGAACCCATACAATATTGAAACTGTCAGTAATCTAGAACGTACAAACCATTATAGCAGGTACAGTGAGTCTAACTATTGAATTGGTTCATAATGCACCGCTGTTAAACTAACCATACAATGGTTATACATCATCATAGCCATTTAATCAACGCAATTATTGTGACCAAAACTGTTGTTGGTAGCTAGATATACCATTGTGACTGTAGCGACTAAGCTAGCTATAACCATGAGCAATTCTAGTCATTAAGTGGTATTATGACTACATAGATGTTTAATATAACTGCATCAATTGTTAATAAGCCATTACTTGTTAATAGCTAGACATACAGTTAATTAGCTATATAGTCATAATATCATATATACCATTAATCAGCAACTAGCTATACCATCAACAGTCAAATAATTTTATATATACCATCGTAGCCACTAGTCAACCATGATAGCCACAGCTTATCATCCCAGCCTATCAGCCCAAGCAACAACTCCACACGATCCCCGTCGCTGCCCTGTCTGCCTTAGGCTCCAGCAGCGATTGCTGCTGGGAACGATGCAGCCAAGCAGCACACAGCTTAGCCTACCGTGAAGGAACCCAGAAGGTCGCTGGGATAACACGCGGGCGCTTATGATTGCTATCCCAAAGGTCTATAGTTATCATCATTAGTTTTGTTATAATGAGATATAATCATTATAGTTATAATCACTATAGTTATAGTTATTAACACCATCATATTGATTAACCAATCATCATAGTTGTAATCACTGTAATGCTTAATGGTCTATAATGATTAATTATTAACGGTGTGTAATGATCATTAGCTTTGGTTTATCATTATGATCCAGCAAAATGGTTTGTAATTAATTATTAATCATTCATGATGATGCCTAATGATAAGCTAATAATGATGGTTCTCAGTGGCTACATGATAACAATAATTAAGAATGTTTTTTGATAATTACTGATGTTCGTTGATGTTTTGTTGCTGGTTTTACTAGTCGAGGTTGATGGTTGGCAAATATGATCAGCAAAAACACTTCACTAACAAAAACTATATGCTGGTGAACCATATGGCTATATGATGGTAACCATTGATAATATGCTGGTTAACTATGGCTAAATCACAATGAGACTCAATGATGAATGGTGATGGTGAATGATCACCGACGGTGAATAATGGTGAATGGCGGCTACTTACTTGCTGCTATGATCATAGGAAAGCAAACAACAACACAGCTGGCTTGATCAAGTGGCCACCCCTCAGCAAATCTTTTCCAAACTGCGTCTGTCTGCAGTTCCAGGACTGTCTGCCGAATCAGTCCTACCAAATATTGTTATACCGATGAACCAATCAAAATCTTGCTTGTTTTACCAACCAATCAAAATCTTGAGTGTTTTACCAATGAACCAATCAAAATCTTACTTGTTTTACCAATGAACCAATCAAAATCTTACTTGTTTTACCAATGAACCCATGCAAATCTTACTTGTTTTACCAATGAACCAATCAAAATCTTACTTGTTATACAATGTGGGATACAATAACAAGAAATTGTATAACAAGTTGTATCCAATTGTAAAACAACAATAAGATATAGCAACAATACCACTTGTATAACAACAATTGTATAACAACAATAAATGATTGGGCCTACCAATTGTTGTATTCATCACCCCACCCATCCGCGTCCGCAGGTCACAATTGCCAGTCTTTTGTGCCTACCGAACTACCTGTTCACTACTGGGTGAGACTTGGACATCGTCACTTCGCAGTCCTGAGCCTAACACGCGTGTGGCGTGCAGTCACATGGGCAAATGCGCTCGGTACTTGAACCATCCAAGCAGCATAAAAACTGTGGTCATGATTGATTCTTCACCCCGGGATTTTCCGGTGATCAATTATCATTAACTATCACGAAAACAATTATGACGTCTGAAATACCCGTCAATGACTGACTATTGTTAATTGTTAGCATGGCATACTGTTAATAAAGGCTAATAACTATTGATGATGGACAACTCGGAAGCTATACTGACTATTGATGATGGACAACTACTGATGTTGATTTAGAATCATACTTTTAATCATCACATCTCTCAGAAGCAGATTCAACTGCTCATCTGAGTGGAGCTGTGGGTGGGCTGCGTCACATCCGGCGAAACACGTGGTGTCACGGCTGCGGGATCCAACATTGATAGCAAAAGTGTGCGAACTTGGAGCAGTACCTGTCCAAGCAACAAACATTTTGAACCATGAAACTGCTAGTAATCATACAGTAATTGTTGCTTTTTAACCCATGTGCTCAAGTACCACCAGCCAGTATGAAGCATGAATACTCAGGAAGCAAGCATCCTCGAAGGTTCGTAGACATGATTTCTCATCAACTGTCAATAGTTATCCATCATTTCATCATAGTTAGCAATCATGATCAACCGCCATTCACCATGATTAGTTGGTTAACTAACGATTATCATGATTCACTCACAGTTTTCTCATTTAATCAACCATTCTTAGATGCTTATCGCTGCATATAACCGCCAGTAACCATGACTCAACCATGTCTCAACCAGCCCCAGAAGTCATCAACCCATGCAAGCCATACTGCCCAGTGGCTGCACGACCAAGCCAATGATGAAGGCACTGAACATGAGAATCAACGACGCCAGGGCGGACATCTCTGAGGAGAAGTAGTCCTGCTGAGGGTGGATAGCTGAGGAGAAGTAGTCCCTCAGCATGGGAAAACCGTAGGGAAACCATGGGGAAACCACGGGAAAACATCAGGAAAACCGTGGGGAAACTATAGGGAAACAAAAACAATGGAAAACTAGGAAGTCGGCTATGTCTACGCTGGATTTTCCAGTGCCAGGTTAGGGACTGCCAGAGGGCAAATGGACTGACCATCAAGTGGGATGACTTCATGTTATCACAGGTCATGATTTTCCAGATGCTTGGGATGGTTCAAGTGACGGTCAGTTGCTGGTTTAGATGGGTAGTCCCCAACCTCATTCCCAACCTTGATTGGTTCACTTGAACTAACCATTAAGGGCAGTTTCCAGCCATCCGTTGGTAATAAATTGGTGATTCATTGCTGGGGTATCCCACAGGATCTTACAGGAATATCAGAGGATCATCCCATCGAGCTGGATCTGACGACTGGTAGCCAGACTCCTTCAACCATTTTAGACCCGCAAACAGATGGATAATGGAAGGATAGTAGATGGGTGGATTCATAGATGGAATAGATGGATGATGCATGGATGCATAAACGGATGGATTCAAATGGATGCAATTAACGTAGAAAAATCGCTTGGTCGTGTCCTCAAACGCTGGCATCACATCAGGCACCCAATGGCGATCGATGTTTGGGTAGATCAACTGTTTGGACACACAGTGGCACACCAGCTGTTCGGGGCGGCGCTGAGGAGCCGTCTGAGCCATGCGAAGGATTCGTTCGTTACGGTGGGTAATGATCAGTATGGTGATTCACAATAGTGGCTAATCAATAGAGGTTAATAGTTGATGGATGACAATAGTGGTTAATGGATAACAATAGTGGTTGATCATCATTATCAACCACTACCATGAATCGTTCCATAAGATGGTTAATAGTTGATGCTGGCTGGTGAAGGTTCCAATTTGAGAATGGTTCATCAACCAATGATGCCGAATGACTGTTGGCCATCTGTCAGCAATGATTGAACTTCACCCAGATTTGTTAAAGGGTTGAACCTTAAAATGGTAATGAAAAGCAGTTTTCACTGTTTTCACTATCAACCGTGCTCAACCATCACCATTGCGAACAGTTGGTGTTCGCCATTGATACTACATACAACAATCAAACCACTACTGACAATAATCCATCATCATCATCAGTAAACATGGTGAAACCATTATTAAGTATACATCATGATCAACCATCTGCAACCATCAAGCTTGGTCACCCAAGCGTTCTTCACTCACTTGGATGTTCGCCCTGCCGGTGGCTTGGGATGCGGTCCAGCATGATGGCACGGATAGAGATTTCTAGACCGTACGCACCCAGCACTGAAGTGATCAGGATGAAAATGTCGTCCTGGCTGCTGCTTTGATGGTGACTGGTTTGGTGATGGTGAAGTGAGGAAGGGATGGTTAATGGATGGTTGATGGATGGTTGATGGATGCTTGATGGATCATTGATGGATGATTAATGGATGGTTAAGAGATGATTGTTGGATAGTGAGATTGGGTGGTTTGTGATTATGAACCTCGTATTGCTGGTGTGTTGATGGGTTCTGTTGATGGGTAAGTGATGATTAGTTGATGGTGAAGTGATGCTTCATCATGATTAATGTTGGTTAATCAATGTCAATTGTGGTTCAGAAATGTAATGGTTTCTTAAGATAGGGGTACCCCCAAATCATCCAACATAACCTCATTTATTGTCATAAGCCAACCAGGTTGGGGGTCTCCTATGGCTTTAGAACGGTCAGCCAAGAAAACAATGGTGAGTTGAGGATGCTTGGTCGATCCACTTAATGGCTGGTTGGGGTCGCAGGATTCATTGTGAAAGCATATGGTAGGAAGCCACCAGCAACAGGTTGATGGTTGAAGCACCCCGTCATGAAACATATTAATCAACCAACCAACCATTTGTTAATCTACTCGGGTACATACAAACAAATGTCAAAATTTAGAACAAAACAAATGCGCAAGGCAAATATGGTGGATCGCGTGGTGGATTCTCAAAATGGGTAAACCCAACAATGGATGGCTTGTGATTATAAATGACTCAAATTGAGTGTGATTGATATATCAGGCATAATTATCAACAATAGCAACGACAGCAACACTTCTATGCTGCTGGACAAGTACCTTTAATCATCTGAGATAGAGCGGGTAGCTACTGTAGACTTCTTGCTTCATAAATGAAAGGTTTGTGCATGAATCGTATACCACAAAAACCCGTTGTTTGCATACTAAAGGACATGCTATATGTTTTTGTTTGTTTGTTTTTTTGATCCGTTTTCTTGTTTTTTTCTAGCAAATGTTTGGGATACAAACACAGATGCGCAGCCTGATTTGAGTACATGTTTGGATAGATTGAACATTCACTCAGCAAACTCAAGAGGAAGTGGACAAATCACAAACAAAATTGGTCACCACATCGGAGAGATAACATACATGACATGATAATGTGCTAAAATTGTTTTAGTTTCACCAACCAACCAGTTCAATCGCAAGCAACGGAAACTTCACCTACATTCCCTGACAAGTTGGGTCACCAACCACGTTAATGATATGTCCTTCCAGATTTGACCATCCCTGCAATATGATAATCAAACATGTTTCTACCCCAACACTTGATTCAAATAAAATATAGAGTTAATTTCCATTTCTTTGGCATGCTAATGCCAATTGTTTCATGACATACATGAGCGTTATTTCTGAAAATCACCTAAGTCTCAATATGCTTCCTAATATCTCAACCATAGCAAACCTAAAATAGTAAACAATCAATCAACATCTCCGGATTTGGTTGCAACGTCATTTTGGCTTGCAGTCTCACACCCTCCTCCGTGCAGCGCAAGCGCTAGGTGACGTCCAAGACTCTTTCAGTCTATGCGCTAAGTATCCGAAGAGAATTGCTGCCAGAATTGCAATGATGAAATAGTACTTCACCTAAGTTCTGGTTCCGGCATCATTTCTGGGGCACCCTTCCACCGAGCGTAGGTAACCAGCGGACCCCATGGAACCCCTAGATAGGGATTCATGGTGAAAACATTTGGTAGCCATATAATAAGTAGTTAATAATTAATGGTTAACTACTGGATACTAGTGATTAATCAATGGTTAATAAAAGTGAATAAGTAACAATAATTAATAGGGATATACCAACAATAACTGGTTGGTGGTTGAACCACCCCGTCATGAAAAATATGCATTCATCAACCAACCCATTGTTAATACTTACATGTGGCACAAAAATGTTTCAATCCACCAACCAGTATGGTTTATGGTGATTCAGGTGGCCATGTCATGTATATCATTCATGAAGACACTACCTGTCCTTGCACACTTCACCCATAGCTAGGATCTACGACAGAACACACTCAACAATGACCGTTTTCCTGCAGTTTATGTCGATCCATGGCTGAAGTTATGTGGCTAACAATCATCGTTGATTGTTGATACAAAAGACCAATCAATTGTATATATATATATGAAACACCATTAATTGGTCATCAATTGTTGATACGGAACACCACTAATGATCATTAACACCATTTGTGATCATCAACAATCACCTTTACTAAACACCATGAATGCTGATCAGCCATCGTCGCCTCGATAATGAATTTAACTACCACACATGACGGCTGCCCATTCAGAACCATAGCTAACAATGAAAAACCATGTACAAGCCCGATGAACACTCCTGTAAACCGTAACCATACGTCGGTCTTCTCAAAACAGGTGACCTCTAAAACATCAACCATTGATCATCTAAGACCTGCTACCGGGGGTTGATTTGGGCACCCCCTACTTTCAGAAACCCGCACATGCTGGGTGGCTTATAGATCCCTTGCTAAACATATATCTTTAGTGGTTCTATGGTAAATCCATCATATCCCAAAAACAGTAAAAACCTAAGTTAGTGGGTATAAGCCATCCAGCATGTTACCAATAAAACCATGGCCGCCATCTCCGTCGCGGCGTCATGCGAGTCGCTACAAAGACATTGGAGGCCAACTGGGCCGATGCGGTGACCAGGATCTCCTGCCAAGTGGCTGAGGTTGGGTATGGGTCAAGCAGTTAACCAACCACTCTTGGGGGACAATGACCAACAATAATGAGGGAAAACAATGGTTAATGATATATAGGGGAACCAGAGGTACGGGGTTTTGACCCAAAGCCATATTGGCTGCTGATCGTTCCTGAGTTGGACATTCCATGGTAGTACAAAGTGGGCCCCACTTTGTAGCTTTAAGTTGGGTTGTAAAGCCCTGAAACTGGTAGCTCCAGCTAAGTCAGGTATAGGTTAGGGTATACGTTGGCTTATAGCTTATTAGGGCCCATATTGTAGTCCAGCATTTGTTCACCAAACAATTGCGATAATGTTAGTTGTTAATCAGTACCAAGCGTCATTATTTCAGAACTAAGTGTATATACACTCACTACTACCATGACGAAAACCTGCTAAGCTGACTTGTTCCAAGTAATCAATGTATTACGATCCAATGCTAGGGATCCAGTGCCAATGCCAGGGTGTAATGAATTTGGCTGCACCAATCAGGATTTTACTTTTGAGGTTGTGATTACAATGGTAGGTTTGTACTGTGTGAATTGGTTTAGTTACATCATATGGTGCACCATTAACAACTGGCTAAGCACAAAAAGTAGTGATTAAACCATGGCTTATAAGCATCCACTTCCAGCACTGTGTGACATGGTGAAATAAGTCGATCCTCAGGCAATGGTGTTGATCATGGCATCAACACCAAAACAAGCAGGATTGTCCATTTTACGTAATACATTTCATACGTATCATGATGATAATCCATTTTCTACCTAACAATGGTTGATCAAGTTGTGTTTCCAACCATGGTCGCCCAACGGTTAGTTGGTTGGTGAGTAGACAAAAATCTGAGGCAACGTTTATTTGAGTCACATCAAGACCATGATCAACCACACCATAATCAACCATTGACACCAAGCATCGTGGGCCATAATCAACCATTGACAACCATTGCTTAACCATCAAGTGACAATTCATTCACCATCACCATCACCTAGCACAGCCAACATCTGACCATCAACCATCATTCAGCCAATTTAAGTATCAAAGTGACAATCAAACAGCAATCATCGAATCAGTTAAACTAATAGCTACCCTAGCTATAAACCAACTGCTATACCTTACATGATACCTAATATAGATCAACTGCTCACATCATACCCTTATATGATACCCGCAACTAACATCTTATAACTTTACAACTATCATATGCCTTTACAGCTAGCCTGGTAGTTGCAGTACCCTACCCTAGGTGTAAACCAATCGCTATAGCCAACTATCAAATCATCTTCATCCAACCCGCATCAAACCATCCAAGCATCCCCCTGCGTCCCCGGTTTCGCGCCTGGATCTGATACGCCAAGATGGCTCCGAACAAGGCCCCAGGCACCACCACCGCCAACTGCAGCGCGATAACGAAATCCGGTGATGGCTCCCAGGGACAGGTTTACAGCTGAGGAAGGTTTGACCAGTTGTCGTTGAACCAGGGGAGCAGTTGATCTATAGCCATGGGTTATAGGCAGTTGATTCAACTAGTCATGGGAGTTTTAAGGTGTAAGTTATAGCCATGGGTATAAGGTTTAAGGCCAGGAAGGCAGCGGTTGATCTACACATGGCCATAGCCATTTGGTTTATCACTAGGTTACATACCAGTGTATCTGGTCAGTTGATGGTTCTGTTATGGTTACTTGATTATTAAGCGATTTTCAAAAATGTTGGCTAGGTGATGTTTGCTTGATGGTTCTTTGATGCTTACTTGATGGTTCAAACGATGCTTGTTGATGGTTGATAATGGCTCAAGTAGATACAAGTATAGTTCAATGGCGAATCAAATCACAATTTGTACAGCTGCGAATCATAAATGGCTGGTTCACTGTCGGGTTGGTACTTACCATTTGGTTGGTGGCCACTACTTGTAGCTCCTGGCCTCGCTCCCCCGTATTAAGGGGACAGCACTTTGACCTTTACATGATAGACTACTCCCAGCAGGTCCTGATGAAGTACATCCGTAGCTGGTGGGTTTCCCTATTCAGAATGGCAAGTATTGGTTGGTCAGTAGCTAACACCCGTCATGGACAATACCATATATTATTCGTGGGTAGTTACTAATGGACAATTACCAAATTCCCAGCTATTGGTTGGTTATTAGTTGATAATTCTTTCCAACTATAATTCTGAGTCTGTTTGTCTATCTTAGCTGGGTGATTTAACAACCAGGAGCGGTGAACTAGGCCCCAAGCTACAATTGATCACGCAAACACCCCCTATTGTCGAGTAATGGAGGACCTAGCGGAGGGCTGTCGATGTTGCAAACGCTTCACGGATCGTTGCCACGCAATGTGACACCCTGTGTCAGGGAGTCTCAATAGGCATTGGTTGTTCCCCAGTTGCCATGACACTAATGAACATCACAACAGTAGTACGTGATTTCTGAGTGTGCTTCTTCCATGTTGCCAATTTTGGCACAATTTATACATAGGGGGGTATCGCACAATAGCAATAGAGTTGGCCCAGCCACCATGTATGGTGACAAACCAAATAGCTGCAGTCATGACCGCAGCACTTATCGTCTTGGATTTTCAGGGGCTTAGTCACTACTTACGAGGATGCAGAGCCAAATACAAGTTTGGTTGAGATAGTTGTTAACCAATTGTTGCCATTGTGTTTATTATACTTGTTACCATTGTTGTACCATCACGTTCTATTTGTTACCATTAACACTGGTCAGTGATCGCTAAATAACCAGCAATGGCAACCAATAAGGATAACCAACATCAATAGTATCATACTTACCTAACATAAGAAGTTCAGCTTGACCAACAAATACCAATAAGGTTAACCGCTTGCTGTAACAACCACTAAGGTATCCCACCATCTTACCAGTCTTCCACCTATCCCGGCGTTCCCAGGGGTTCCCACCTCCAAGCAACATAGAGCAACGCTGCCTGCCACGAGAGACACCTGGTGATCGAACACTGGACGATCAAATCATCAGTTCACCGCCACGAAAATTGACCATCGTTGGTTGCTGGTTTCAAGACCTTATGAAAATAATGAGTCCAACAACAGTCCACCAACCATTTGTTAATAATTACTCGGGAATATGAAAAGTGTTTAAAGCATTTTAAAGCATTACCAACCAGATCGATTAACCGTCACTATCAACTATCAATGATAACCAGCAGTATCCATACAGCCTCACATCACCAACTATCATCAATTACCTACAATTTAAAATCAAACCAATCACAAATGAACTGTTGATTGATTATTCACCAACCATCAGTGAACAAGAATTGAACATTTAACTAATCATTTGGCTAACTTACCATAGTAGTGTAAGCCTAAGATTATTCCAATTACAAGTGACACCATGGTGCCAAAATGTCTGGGTATGAGGACCTGAGAGCCAACAGTGATACGAGAGCCTCAACCAGAAATCAAATGCCAGTAGGCAGTTATCATGCACCTGGTTCGCTAGTCAAAACAACGATTGCTTATTGTTTGGACATGAAGTTATCACAAACATAGCTAGATCAGGACATGAACATATCGAACAAACTATCACACAAACTGTAACTAATGAACAGTGAGCATGTCCGTCGTGTAAACCCACAACTCACATATCAAACCACTGACATACTATAAGTGGGAAGATGTTTCAAACTCTTTAGTCCCTCAAATGGATCCGTGTAGATAAAAAATGTCGACTTTAGGTTCAGGGTTTCGCAAAGATTCTATACGATGGTGGACTATTTCCATCGCCCCCACAAATTATATCTTTTCAACCACACATGGCAACTATGGTCAACAAAAATATGTTTGGAACCAAACACCGGTCATGTTTGTCCACCATCAAGAGTACACCGTCTTGAAGTAATGGTGTATGCCATTGCCGAAAACAGTATTTGCTCACCAAGCATATGATCATCAGTTGTTATGCGAACCACATAGATTGGAGACAACCAACCAGGTTGAACTTGTTCGCGGAAGTGTCCCATCATAGTCTCCGCTCAGGAAGATGCTGAACCTATCGAGACACAAACCATTTGTCCTGTGACCAAACTGCGGGCCTATCTATGAGAACCAAGGAAAATCCATAGAAAATCTCATGGCTATGGACAACCGAATTTGGACCACCGGTAGGCATCAATCCCATGAATCTCCCAGATCACTGCCAGGCACCAGAACGGCCACCCAGATCGGGGCATCGCAGGAGTTTTCCAAGCTTCGCCTTGGGGTCCAAGGCGTGGTCCAAGTGGTTCCCAGTGGTTCTCACATGCTTAGCCGGGCCCTAGATGTCAAGCGTCATGCGCAAGCATAGCCAGTACTTTGTGATGGCTAATCACATCAAGTTTACACAAACTTACGATTGGTCTTTCTGTTTTGTGCTCTTGTCTATGTGCTGCTATTGCTCTTACTGTTGCTGTCGCTGCTGTTGCTGTCGCTGCTGTTACTGTCAATGTTGCTGTTGTTTGATTGTCAAACAGGGTGGCTTTTTGGGCAAGAGGCCCCACTTCCTGGTACCCAACTCAATCAGCTTGCACCCCAACCAATCCCGAATGTACCTGCCTTATTAAGGGTCACCCCGTTGCCCTGGAAGCTTCCACCAGGGCGCCATAAAGCCTCAAAGGTCAAGAAGAAGCTGGCCAAGATGACGCTGATCAACACCACAACAGTCACCAGTCGATGGCCCGCCAGCAAGACCAGGAGGCTTCCCAAGAGCAGCAAAAACATGGGAAGACCCAAATATTTGTTGAGATTCCTCGGCAAAACAGTGACATCACTCAACTGCGGCTGCTTGGAGGGAGCTGAAGGGTTGAAATACTGAGTCAACTCTGCTGAACGCATGGTTCTATGTGTTCTTCCCACTGGTTCCATCAGTGTTGCATGGCATTTCTCGTGTAGTACACAATGATACAGCAAAACCAAGCTACCCTGACTAGCATTCGGTTGGAACCTTCCTGTTAGCTCCTTCCCTTCCCCTTTAAAGGCCCTTTGGCCAACCAACAGCCAGCTGATAAGCCAGCAGTGGGACACCATGGCACCCTAGGCTTCCCCCTGAGCAACAAAAACCTGCAAAAGCTGAAGAAACCAACCTGCCCTGGCCCTCCTCTTAGTCGGGAATCAGCGCATTATCAGGCCAAGCTGGGGCAAGGATGGACATCTCAGGGGATGATTCAAGGGTCTGGTTGGATGTTTCATTCCAGCAAGTTGCTTCAGTGGACTCAGCATGGGACATCGAAACAACCAGGGTGAACTAAGTGACCGTCCGTGGGAAAACGTAGCTGCTGCCAAGGGGAAACCCACGTGATTTTCCAGAGAGCTTGCTTCCCGCAAGCCACTCACAGCATGGAATGTTTACATGTATGAGACCACGAGTTTCACCCCTGTGCCTCAAACACTACTGTGTAGTAGTTTTTTGTCCAAATGCAAGCATGTGAAAGCAGGTGAAGGCAGGTGAAGGCAGGTGAAAGCGTCAACAAACAAACTCACAACAACACGACCTGTTGAATACAAACCTGTCAGGAATTATAACCAACGCCTGACTAATTACCTTATGTACTTTCAGTACGTACCTCAAACCCTTTCAACCGTAGTAATAGTAATTTCCTCATGACTAGTAATAGTAAACCCTTTTGACCCCTCAACGGTAACCAACGCCGGTCCCTACAAATTTAGGCTCAGCAACTTGCCGGTCTGAATCAACCGTATTGTCGACCCAACATTCATCAAACACCAGGGAGTTTTTGAAGGGGACGTTACTGTAGAACAATCACAACGACATCAACAACAACAAACAACACCAAACAACAACAACAACAATCAACAACAACAACCAACGACTACAACCAATGGCCGCAGCAACGACACTGCTCAGCAACTGCTCAGCAGTCTAAGTGTCACCTTCTCACCTTCGTCTTTCCAGCCTTTCAGCACCTGGTCACCCACCCAGCTTGTCGGCGGCGAAGTTTGATATCACCAAGGGACACCGGTCATATTTGCTGGTAGTTTTTGAGGGTCAGTTAGTGCATTCGTAGACATGAATAAATACAAAAATCAATAAATATGCATCTATATAGATATCAATATTGATATAATTACAAATAAATGTGTATATATGTAAATATACATAATACATATGTAGACTTCAAATGTATAGAAGTGAGTAAATGTATATATACATATATATATGCACGTTCCCTGAATCGAGCATGCAACTGTATCATGAATGCATCTTTGTGGAAATACACGTCTACACAATGCATGTATACATAAAGTAAATGATATATGATACACACATTGATGTATATATAAAATGTATACTTATACATCATTCACCAATGTCAAGCATAAACAAGCATCATCTTACCATCAAGTACTCACCAACCATCATCCAACCATCAATGAGCCACCATCAATCACCACACGCAAACATCACGACGTTGGGCACCTTCTCCAAGTCTGCCGCCATGCACTGGGTCCGTTGCTGTTCATCGGACGCCGCCAACTTCCGCTTCTCCAAGAGATGGCGCACCACCGGCGCCATGCCGTCGCTGACATGTGCCACGACGTTCGTCTGAAGCAACGAGGTGCCCACGGTGCACAGGTCGTCATGGAGCACGTCAGCAGTGACCAGGGGACTGAACCTGAAAAGCCCAAGCGACGAGGCACGGAGCACGGCGCTGGCGCAGTCTTGTTCCGCATGATCAACCATTATTACCAACCATGGTTAACCGGATCATGTTGAACAAATCCTCTATCAATCATGGTTAGTCAGTCTTTTTCCGCATAGTAAACCATTATGTGGAATCCGTCATTTTTCACCACTCGTAACCATGGTTAACGGTTAATTAACCATTATTATTCACCATGGTTAGTTAACCATTATTACCAATCATGGTTGACCATTATTAATCCTCTATAATCCACATGGTGAATAATGGTTTATCTATTCATTAACCATGGAATAAACCATCATTCACCATTAATCATAGATTATGGGACCATAGATTAAACCATTAATAAATCCCGATTTTCGATCATGGTTAATCAAATGTTTTTGACAGAATAAACTAGTTGGTGGTTTCAAGCCCTATGAAAAATATGCTTGTCAACCAACCAAGTGTTAATGATTACTAGGGAAAATAAAACATGTGAATCAAACCACCAACCAGTAAACCATGATGCACGATGGTTAAACCATCAATTCACACAATATCCTCTTTTATTCACCATGGTTAAGCGGATCATGTTAATGGCTACCCAGGATGAAGCTAAACCCCTGGTTGATGATCATAGGGGGTATCCCCTAGTTAAGCCGACTGGTTTTCCATTAAAATGGGAACCCCCCTAGTTACTCAACAGGGGTTTAGCTTCATCCTGGGTAGCCATTAACCATTATGATTCACCATGATTCACCATGGTTCAATCATGGTTAATCAGATATTTTTCACACAATAAACCTGGTGAATAATGGCTTGTCTATACATTAACCATGGAACAGAACCATCATTCACCATGGTTCACCCCCTCCCACGGACGCCCAACTGATCCAAGTGACATCAGCAGCGCCAGGCCCCGCCATGGCATCGGGGCAGACCGACCGCCTGGGAAGCGGTCGCCACGCACGGAGTTTCGCGTTTCGGAATCGCGCCGCGTAGGCTGGAGCCGGCGGCAGCAGTGGTGCACTGCCATGGCAAATCAAGATGTACAGGTAGATGCGGAAGGTGCTCAAAAAAATCGTTGGTTTATCATCAGAAAATGGTTGGTTTATCATCAGAAGATGGTGGGTTTATCATCAGAAAATGGTTGGTTTATTCGCAAGAAATGGTTGGTTTATCATCAAAAAATTGCTGGTTTGCTACCCCTGCTATATATACATTCTCTGTAGTCATAGGGCACCCCCATAGTTCATTACTAAAGATGGTCAAACAATGATGAATTTGGGGTATACCTGCTAATTTGCCATTGCTGACTATGATCAGGTAAAAGCCACCCTGAATACATCCGATCTTAATGATAAAGCTGTCAGTGATCATTAATCGATGACCCATAACATATAGATAGGAACGCGATGATTCATAATCATTAATAATCGAAAACCACTAGTAAGCATTTGTTCCCATCAAGCAGTGACCCACTCGCAAACATGATCAGCCACTAATCAGCCATTAACCCACAAAAACCTACAAGTCTATTGGGTGTATCCTCATATACCCTTTGGTAAACTAGCATGGCAATGGAAAATTGACCATCTTGCGAGGAGAACCTAGCAAGTCATCCATTCATGGTGGATTTTCCATGGCCATGTAAGTTCACCAAAGGGTACTTGGTGTATCCTTTAACATCGTTGGTTGGCAACCAAACCATGAAACAAACTCCTGGGCGCCCAAACAGCTGCTGATTTTGCACACGCGCTGCTGAAGCAGGCATAAGGGGCTTTCATCGACCATGGAACGAATCAATGGTCGACAAATGGTCGATGAAAGGATCACTGATCAATTGGTTGATCAATGGGTTGATCAAATTGATCAACAGGCTTTCATTGATCCATTGGTCAGTGGTCGACCAATGGTGGTCACTTGATATTGACAATAAGCAGCTTTCATCGACCATGGCTTTCAATTGGTTGCTCGATCAATGGTGATGATGAAGTGCCTCAACTGGTCATGGATCAAGCATCAGTTAAGCATCAAATAAACATCATGTACACTTGAAGTAGCACTGCACTAAACATTGACCAAGCATCAGTTCAAGAACATCAGTGTCTGCCTGACAATCTTGAGAAAAATATATCTGACAGACCTAAAACTTGAGAAGCTTGGAGAAGGCCTTGTGCAATGCGTTCTGATCATTATGTTTATGGTTGTCGACCACTATGAACCATCATAAATCAACTTAATAGCACATCATTGATTTACTCATGGTTCTTATAGTGGCTTGTGATAAACCACCCGAAAAATAACAATGACTTCATGATCATCCCTGGTGTGGTCGGAACAGCCAGGTCGTATCCCCGCAGTGCTGGTGGACTGCTGGCCTGTGCGGGGACCCAGGGACCGGTAGTTGGTAAGCCTTCTGGTATGAACCGTCTCATGATGCTTAAGTGCCAATGAACCATTAAGGTTGGTCAAGCCATTAACTAGCTACTTAGCTGGTATAGCCATTCATGGTAATTAGCATTGAGTAAAGGTTGGTCAAGCCATGAACTAGTGTCAATGCTAATCACTGTAGTTGGTATTAAACCGTTGAGGTAAATTGCTAATCAGTATTACTGATGGGTTAACTCATCCCTTACGTTGGTTGTTGTCCGTGCGCTATGAAGCCATGTCCAGCGGGTTCTTGGCGATGAGGGTCCCTCTGGACACTTCCTGTGTTGCTCAAGCCATCTTGCCAGCCATAAGCGCAGTACTAGTACTAATCATATCCCATGCAATATCCGAATTCTGATTTTAATATGTTTAATACTAAATCCGCGACAGTTCGTGATAATTGTAAGACAGCAGCTAGTTGCAATTGCCAAGCATTTCCTGTAATCACTATTAGGCAGCATTATATTGCCAAGTGCGAAGTCAATCCTCGCTTAGAATTCAGCATTGACTAAATCTTGTTGAGTAATGTTGGCAATCCAAATCATGGACTGAGAAGCCATTCCAAGCAACCTTTTATCATCTCACATACCCACAAGGTGTCAGTCCATGGCCACTGTGGTATGTTTCACATAAGGTCAACATCTCTTTGGATGTTCACCTAGCCATGGCCTCCCAGCTACAGGTTGAACAACAAAGCACCTCACTGGCACGGTGATAACTCGTGCCATTGGTAGGTTCAGCAACTGTTGGTTGGTCATGTCCCTAGATGTTTTTGCTTAGATGACAGTTAGCGTCCCTATTTTGAAGCAACTATTTGAAGAAGCTAGTATGTTCATTCATCACCCGCTACCCAATTCTAAGAGATTATCACTATTTGAAGTCATGCAAGAACAAGTATCAAATGTTTTGTGGGAGTGTATAGCTATCAGAAGTACTGCTTGCATACTGCCGTTCCACAACTTCTAGTCTGCTGAATTCAAGCTGCTTAGCAGGTTAGTGATACTCATACTTGGCCTTATTGGCTATGGCTATGTAGCTATGGCTATGAAACTTCCACTAGATTCTACAACGTTAGCCTATAATTGCCTATAATTTTACATGGCTACGTATGCCCTTAAGGGACTCTTGCCTATAATTGCCTATAATTTGCCTATAATCTTTAGCTAATTTGTTTAATACTTTTAGCCCATTTTTAGCCCATAATTGCCTATAATTGCCTATAATTTCACATTGGCCCAGAATTGCCTATGTTAGCTACTCCACTCTACAACGAACGGAAGGATCCTCCCAGGGACGTCCACAAGCAGCTGGCGGGCCCTGGCGCGGCTGGCCGCCGGTGTCAGCGATTATCGACGCGGAATCTCAGCGACGCGCCCTTGTTGCTGAGGGTCCAGGTCGCCCCGAAGCAAAGCCTCGTTGGTTTCCGGCGGCGAGCTCGTCATGGAGAGATGGAGGGATGATGGATGTTGATCTGCACAATGCATCAATCAATCAATGACAAAGCTATATATATACACATCAATCAATGACATATGAAATTAAGTATTATGTGCGGTATATATAGACGATATCGACGATATCATATATAGAGATATTGGATGGGTAGATTGATTGATTTGTCTGCCATCTGTCAATGTCAGTGGCAATCAAATATTTCAAACGCCAAATGTCCAACCACAAAACCACTGCTGTCGATCCTTCTCGCCTGGTCAGGATTGGCATGCTAATTCCTGATAGCCACGTGTTTACAAGTGTGTAGATATTGGTTGATGCTCAATGCTTGATAGAACCATAGCTACGTAATGGTTGATAATGGCGTGGTTCAATGAATGATTGGTACACATGACTGTTGGATCAAAGAAACAATAACTTAACCAATAAGCTAGGCAACATCATATGAGGTGACCTATGGTTAGTTGATTCATAAACTCAGGAGTTCCCTATGGTTAAGCTTAAGCATGAAGTACACACTTAACCAGCTAGGCATTGTTGTATTCCAAGGTTGATAGTGCTAATTCCTACGTTTCAGCCAATGATTAACCTCTGATCATCCATTCTCCTTTAATGGTCGACCTCTTGAACACATAGATATATTGATAATTGGTCACCAAATTCATCTACACATTTAGGTGATGAACGTGTGCTGGTGTAAATGGGCAATGCTACCAATAAACTTTAATTGCAAATGCTATATACTAATTACGGTCTAATTACATACAATCCAGCTTATCAATGATCACACTTCAAGAAAACCATTCACACTAATGGCTTATCATGTCTTGTTGGTGGTTGAACCACTATACTCACCACTACGGGTGGTTATCGTCATGGCTTCTCATTTCACTATGGCCCTACTAAAACTGGCAGCCTCTGCCAGGCGACTGACAAATGAGGCCCACGATGAAGAAGCTGGTGATGCAAATCAGCGAAGCCACACGAGTCATCTCGATGTTGAAGAACTCCTGGAGCTGCTTGGGGGGTGGTGGCGTATGTGCTGGTGATGGGCTCCTGATGGGTTGAGCTTGGTGGGCTTGGTGGGTGTTGGTGGGTGTTGGGGGGTGTTGGGGGGTTGAAAGCTGACATATGATCCACTTTCTTATCCAAAGTGAACATGGGATGTTTTTAGGCATAATGTGATTTTCTTCTCAGAAGTCACAATTCCTGATCACGTGCCATTTATCGTTTGGACAATCATTTTCCCAAAATAAGACTCAGGCAAGTGGTTCAAATTGGTCCAAAATGCCATGTCCATGACAAGTGCATACTTCTGTGTTCAACCATTTTCCAGAATTCTGGCTACGACCGCAACAAATCCCTATCAGAAACATATCAGGGCAGTATTCTGGCTCATATCAACAAACATCGATGATGGAAACCAACGATCCAAAAGAACTGAACAACTTTTAAGAATCAGCATCACGCAATGGACGGAACCCAGGCTTGGTAAAAATCCAAATAGGCAAGCGATATCATTAAATAGTAGTAATTGTTGATAGCCTACTATGATCTACTATGTCAACAATATCATGATAGTCAATCAATATCAAACAATAGTTAACAGTCGATAGTAGCCACTATCCATAGTGGTTGTTATGATATTGTTGACAATCAAAGTCATTAAAGACTACGTAGCAAGACTGGCTGCATAACAGCACACAATTTTGTGTTTGCCCCCGCAAGAAGAGCTAAGGAAACCTCGATCAGGGCTTGCTGCTGAACTCGCTGATGGCGGGGTCGACGCTTAATGACTCGACTGATCAGCAGCTCTGATGGGAAACTACCATCTTTGGGCTAGTATGCAATGTGTAGATGTGTGCATATCTCAATTGGCTTGTGTGAAGATGTCACTCAAAAACAAATCATAATATCATACGACAAGTTGTTGATTTGTTTTCTTAATCCTCTGCCGTACGTTTAATTTATCTCCAAATTCTCGGCAATCTCATTTTGCAAACCTGACCCTGGGTCCTTACCCTCTTGGATCCTGTGCTAAATAATGGTTATCAGAAATTCCAGCGCTGAGTGGCCAAATAGCTCACTGAAACATCGTGATGTCTCAAAATTAATTCATTGCCATATCATCGTCGCTAGCAAACAGCAAATGGTGGTCTCTCAAAATAGGGGTGCCCCCAAATCATGCAATATTAATCACTTACCTTACAGCGATAAACCGTTCATTTTGGAGGTCCCCTATTTTGAGAAACGTCCGAATAAATAGGCATCATCTACTAGGTTATAAAGTTACAAACACATGTGGATCTGGGAACGAAACCTCTCACAATCTGGCCTGGCGGGATGTAAATGTAGACCTCCATTTGCAAACATGTGCGGATATACTTAGTTTCTTAAGCAGGAAAATAACCCTACTATTAGAATGGTTAGAGAGAAAATGTGCGAAGCTATTCTCGGCTCGTGGCTTATAATAGAAAAATTGACAATTATTACGGCTGTCCATGAACTTAGCTAGTATCTTTAGTCATCTTATTAGACTCACCACTCTATGATAATACCCATACTATCATACACGCTCTCAATCATCAGTGAGTGTACCATGGTTGGACAAATGATTGTTGAATGCGGTGGAACCGATTCACACCGATTTCGAGTTGCCAAACATAGCTAAACCACATCAACAATCAAGCAACAGGTAGCTTTTTGCACATGGCTGACTTAGGTGACTGCTTGATTAACAATCACTAACAATAATTATGTAACAATTCAACCCCCATATTGTTGACCATAATTGAATTATCATACTAATCATCGCATGTTTACTATGAACCAATCATCATTGATCCCTGAGCTGGAACCACAAGACAACTACTAGTAGCCAAAAATGACTGATGGTTGATCATTGATCATTGTTAGCTGGTTCACCAAAAATGGGTATGTGCCAAAATAATGATACCCGAGAACCAATGGTTCTATTCGTAAAATGATCCTTTTTGGCGTGGCCGATTGGTTACCCTATGGCTATATACAAGCTTAAGGTGAAAAACAGGTGGTGAAAGGCGAACTTCTTCCAAAGTAACCAACCCATTGAAGGTTCCAAAAGTAACCAAACCATCCAAGGCAGTTCCCCAGGACGTTCCCCCTTGCAGCTGGCAGTCCGAGAAAATTTCACGCAGGGCAAACTCTAACCCGAAGGCTCCCAGCATCGACGTGACCATGATCACGATCTCAGGGTTGACGTGGAAAGAGGGCACTACCATAAGGCGGCCCCGAGCAGTCATAAGTTCTAACCCACCCTGGAACTGGTAGAAACCAAGCTGGCACAGTTAGCTATGATGCAGGTTGTAGCCTGGCTGGTTAGGGGCCAACGTTGCATCTATTTGACTAATAAGAGTCATTGACAACGACCCACAACGGTTTCTCCGTTCACGATGATCAATCATGAAATAACATTGATTGGATGTGATTCTCGATGACCACTGTATATATGTAAATATCTATATATATATATATATATATAATGTGAAAAATATAAGTAATATAATATAGTATAATATATAAATTAATATAAGTCAGTTTGTTTAACAGATGTTTGAAATATAGAACACATTATTTGCCGAACACATGCTTGTTGAAAAATGCTATAGAACGTATGTGATTGATTATTCCATCATAAGATGGTGGGTTCTCAAAATAGGGGGGTCGAACCCCCAAAAACATCCAGTTTACTCAACATTTCTGGTACTAGTAGGGGACCCCCTAAAACACTCAAACCCTTCATGGTCCTAAGCCAGCCATTTTTGGGGACCCCAAAGTGGCTTGAGAAACGGGGCATCGACCTGAGCTTTGTCGAACATAACAGGCCAAGCAAAACAGGCCGCCAAAGTCGTCAAGGCACACACCATGGTTGAGCTAAACAGAACTGGTTCACCATGGAGTGGATGACCATCAGGGTTCAAATCACTAGTAAAACAGTTGGTTAATGGCCACTAGTGAACTATCCCAACCATTCCACCGTGATTCCATTCACCATTTGAAGACAACTTTTGTTGGTGAACATTCACTTTGGAGTGTACAGCCACCATTAGTGGAACAATTGGTACCAATCACTACAAATGGTGAAATACAAGTGTACAACCACCAGTAACGTATGGTTACCCGTTTTTGTTATTACTCTAATTTGTTAAACCCATGTGTGTTGACCAGCGGTCATTTGCTGCTATCGTGACCCACTATTGTTGGCTAAGATTGTTCCGTAGGGATTAACCATTTAACCGGCTTATTAAGCATCTAACCAGCCCATTATATAACAATTTAAGCAGCTCATGTGCCATTAACCATCCCTCATCAACCAAAGCAGCTGATGAATAACATTAGTCATTAAGCGTCACTGATCGATGACAATCACTCATAATCACAATTTTCATCGAAGCCTAAAACAAAACATCACCAACAGTACTCCGTAACTTTGTAAGCCACCAATTAGCACATTTAACAACAAACAGGCAAACAAAATGCTAATTGACATGAGCCAGCATCCGCAGTGGAAAAAAAACATTGACCAAGATGATTTTCTCACATTCGTCAACATTAACAACCATCATACTCCATGATGCGATCAACAACCATGAAGCACAATAATTCAACAACATTCCTCATGATTCAAACCATAAACCATTGCAATCCTCCGCCACGGATTCTGAATAATCATTCACTGTGGTTTTGTACTATGACCATTGAATCTAACCAAAGGTTACAACTATTGGCTCCAAGGAATGGTGAACAAGTATCTTCATGAACTCATGATTAACCAATGCTAGGATAGTGATACTTCACCATTGATATGTCATGCTAGTATACTTGTTAATCTGATTAATGGTGAACAAGTATCTTCATGATACTTCTAGCATTGATATCTCCTTTCATCATGGCAAGGATCGTTGCAAGAACCTTCTCGCTCAACCGCGTCAAGTCAAAGAAGGTCGATACTGGAAGTTAACATGCTGGCTAATTAAAAGGGAACAAACGCAAAATGGATGTGATGTGGGTTTGTATTAACCATCAATAATGGGATATGTTGATCCAACGATCATAGAAGAGAATACAGTGGCTAATAATGGTCCAGCAAGGGTTCCAGGTGTTGACCCACAGCCATAATATTGATTGTCATCATCAGCGGTGAATCATAGTTGTCGTAGTGGTTCATGCTGGTTGCTGATGCTTAACACCACCTAAAGAATTTTGTTGCCAAAAACTATTGATCAGTTGTTGATGATAGTTGGTGGGCCAAAGCTATGAGCGATGATAACAAAACATTGTAGCTACGACATCAAATCAAGATTCACTAGGCTATGATATGGAACAGCAACTAAATGATAAACATTGATAGACCGTGGCACACGGATCCTAAGAACTTGCTCCGAGACTCTTTGAATTTGTGCGCGAGATATCCAAAAGTCACTGCCGCTAAAACATCGACGATCCAAAAGTAATCCGCCTCAGAACTTTGGCGCCTGCAGCTAACCCCAACTATCATCGTTTCATTGGAACATCTGTGGAGCCATGGTTGATCACTTGTCACCAATCCAACGGAGCTGATCATGGCTTTGGGTTGCTGAGGGCTGAGGGGTACAACTGGTTGATGCTTACAACCTTGGCGGCTCATTGGACACGCCCAGTTTTGGCTGTTGGCTATTTACTGGGCCATCGTGGCATTAGCCTTTAGTGTGAGTTGTTCAGGACGTCCATCAGTTGGGTATAGCTGATAGGCGATTTTTTAAATTGGTGGTTAATCGATGCTTAATGCTGGTCCAACAATGATCAGACCTGATTGGCAATTAATAATGACGGTAAGTAATAAATAGTGAGCCGTAGCTACTATGTTTCTATACATTGATAAGTAAATATGTATATATACATTACCTCAATATTTGATTTTCTTGAAGGGAAAACAAAACAAACCTCAGCTCTTGATTCAAACATCAGCTGTGGGTCCGAACCCCAAACCCCTGGTTCCCCCATCATTAACCATTGTCTTCCCTATTACCCAGTAGTTGGTTGATTAATATTGACCCCACTCCTTGCTGCTATGCGCCGCCTGACGGATGGAGCAGGATTAATTTTGACCCATAGCCATATCGGCTGTGTACGTTTCAAGCCGTGACACCGCCACTGGATCCTGCCCCTGCATCAGGTCCCTCGCAGCAAGTGACGACAAAGACATTGGACGCCAGCTGCGGAGAAGCGGTCAGCAGAACAGCCTTCGCGGCGGGTGAACGGAGAAAGCAAATCGGTTGCCGCCGGGAAAGTAATAAACAAAGTGTACGTATATGCACATATATACACATACATGTAATATATATATATATGTAATATGTAGATATAGATAAATATGTTCAAATATTTACAATTGCATAAACATATATGCAAATAAATAAACAACAATACATATGATTGGTTCAAAATTATGAAAAGGGTTGAACAAATATGTTTGCTGGTTGGAATGCTCAAGTAAAAGCATATTCAACATACATGTATCCTACAAAAATGGCTTTGAATATAGATAGATAGATAGATAGATAGATAGATAGATAGACAGACAGACAGACAGACAGACAAACAGACAGACAGACAGACAGACAAACAAATAGATAGGTAGATAGATAGATAGATAGAAAAATAGATAGATCGATAGTAAAACATACACACATAGAGATAACATGATCATATCGGTTTATCCTGGGAAATTGAGCTTGCAGTGATAAACAGCTATGATGAGGGCCTTTCTATGGCACTGCCCCCCAGTAAGCAGTGTGATCCGTTCAGCCTGGGGACGCTCAAGTGAATAACCACGGGCTTTCAACCTATGGTTGATAAGGTCAGGGTTGAAACTATGGGGATTATCATTATCAATTCTATCAGGGTTTACCGAATCATGCTTACACCCACGCCAACATGGTATAAATCCTGAAAATATTGTCAATAACCAAAGGGTCTTGAGACCCGGTTGAATCCTCATCAAGGCCGTAATCAACTATCAACCACCTATAACAAAGTGTTTCCACACTAGCGAACCAACTAATGGTTGCAGCTACTATCCACTATTCTCATAGATCCTTAGCTAAAATTCTAACCTTTAGTGGGTATATGGTAGACCCATCTCATCCCAAAAAACGCTCAAAACCTTTGTCTTGCTGGTGGTTCCCAACCCCTATGAAAAAAAAACAGGCAACCAACCATCTGTTAATGATCACTAGCGAAAAAAAAAAAAAAAAAAAAAAACATGTCAATCAAACCACCAACCCCAGCTGTTGGTGGCGGGCTTCGCCAGCGGCGCTGGGTGGTGATGTCCCGTGGCTCCCGGGCCTGCGCTTGGCGCGCTAAGATCTCTCCAAAGACGATGCCGGGCACAATGAGGGCCACCTGGCGCTGGGGCTATGGGGCACCGGTGCGCCGTTGGTGGGGCAACTGCCAGGCCAGTAATGTTGGTTTCTGATTAGTGTAACCCCCCCTACAGTAGTGAAAATAGATGAAACAGCAGGTAGATACTAATCAGAAACCAACATTAGATATGAACTGTAGTTGGTGGCAAATTCTTTGGTTAAGTAATAGTCATGATTCATGATGTTAACCAACTTGAGTGGTAGATATTAACTGTGGGATGGTGGTAGATATTGACTGTAGTTATAATCACTAAGGTGGTTATAGTCATGATCAATCTTTCTTAAGCATAATTTCCCTTTAGTTCAATGGCGAATCTAAACCAACTTATACCCAGGGGGCCTTAGAAGGCTCAGAATGACTGCATCCAAGCAACTGGCCACTGCTGGGGTTGCAAGCCAGGGCTTTCTTGTGATGCTGAAACCGGCTGATGATTGTTATGAATAATTGTTTCAAAGAAAATTATTTGTTGATGATAATCAAGTTGATGATAGCTTTCTTGTTGATGATAATCAAACACACTGTTTCAAACATATAAATCTTGGATTATTATGAATAAGTTGGTTGATTGCATCATTATTAAAATGTTGATATTAAACCACCAGTTTCAAATGAAATACTGACAATCATCTATATACTTGATGAATAAGTTGGTTGAGAAGGGGGCATAGCTGGTTCATAAGCTGGTTGATAGCTGTATGCAAGCAACTAACCACAATTAATACGCCAACATATGGTTTATAGTAGAGGATGTTTGGACTATAGCTGGTTAATCACGAACAAACAAAAAGGTAAGCTATACTGGCAATGTCGTCCGTTGTCATTGCCATTACCATTGCCATTGTCGTTGCCACTGTCATCCCTAAGCCATCTATGAGTGATCACCTACTAACTACTGATTACGCACTTGTTTCAAATGTTCAAATGAGATTACATCCTTTAATGATGAATATGATGAGTTATTGCTATCCTAAATCTATTTACCATTGTCGCATTATCAACCAACCTTCCTAATCACCAGGTTGGGCGAAAACCAACCGAGCCACATTCAACAGCACTGATCGTCCGGCCTCCAGGCAATATACCGCAACTCCCACAGTCAGGAGAGACACCTGATGTGATCTTCAGGATGGTAGTGGTTCATGGTTGGCTTATGACGGGCGAATGGTTGGTTGACGTTGGTCGTGCCGACAATCAGGGTTGGTGAAACTGACCTCGTTGTTGCCATGTTAGTTACTATTGTTTACTGATTGCCCAGCAGTGAACCGCCAACCAAAATCATCCTTCAACTACCATCATGAACGCGATGAACCATCGAAGCAACCATTCTCAACCAGAATGATGACTGGTTGGTGGTTGAACCAAGCCTATGAAAGACATACTTGTCAACCAACACTGACTTCTTAATAAATACCTTTGGGAGAAGAAAACATGTCGATCAAAGCACCAACCAGTAGTTGTTCAATCATTATCATTGTCTTCCGCTGGTAGCCATTAAGTAGTTGTTTAGCCATTCTTGTTGCTTACAGTATCATCCCTGTCAACCAGTATAATCCCCAGTTGTTCATTCACTCTCATTATCTTCCCCTCGTAGCCAGTATGGCTGTGGGTCAAAACCCCGTACACCTGGTTCCCCTACTATTTACCATTGTTTTCCCTATGATTTGGTTGGTCATTATAAGCCACTATTGATGGTTAATATTGACCCATAGCCAGTATAATCCCCAAACAGTACCAGGATGATGCTCACATTCGCATCACGAAGCCTTGTCCAACTGGTGCACCACTCCCAAGCGGTTAAACCCGGATCCGGGATCACCATGGCACCAGTTGTTCGCTAGGCCCAGGACTTACCAACGTTCTGTCTGCTCTGGTGCTGAGGTCCCATCTCTCGGGTGCTGATGCTCAGAGTTGTTGACGTTGGAAATGTGGGGTGCTACTTAGAGATGCTTAGATTTGGTGGCTTCTCAAAATAGGGAGCCCCAAAAATGGCTGGTTTATTACTATAAATGATTAATAATAGATGATTTGGGGTCCCCTATTTTGAGAAACCATCATTTAGAGTTGTTGATGTTGTTGTCTTAGTTTCAAGCATTAATCAGGGTACTTCTGATTCGTCATGTTGCTTAACTAATTATCTGGTTGGTGATTGAACCACCCCTATGAAAAATACTAGTCAACCAACCATTTTACTAACCACTAGGGAAAATATAAAATGTCAATCAAACCATCAGTCAGTCATGGTAATTCACTTGATGCGAGTTCCACTATTCGTGTTGCCCCACGGCGGCACCACGCCCTGCCAGCCGGGCACAATGACACTGCACCAAACCGGTGCAGCACAGTGGTGGTGTCCAAATCGCCTCAGCTCGGAGAGAGGGACTGCAAGCAGTTGAGCCCCCTGCGCAACAGGGGATTTCTGAGGGGTGATAGGCGTTTGAAACCACTAATAGTGGCAAACTAATAGGGGATAAGAACCAGCAAGAAGAGTCAAACGACTCATGAATACTTGGGGGTCACTCAAAATTTGGGACACCCAAGATGGTTGGTTTATCACTATAGAATGGTTAATAACTAGACTAGATAATTTATGGGTACCCCCTATTTGTAGATCATGAGGAAACTTGTGCTAGATGTAGATGCAAATATATATGTACGTACATAATACATCTACATGTCTACATGCGTGTATGGGTAAAAAATCTTTACCCAACAACAACAACAACAAGAACAACAACAACAACAACAACAACAACCACAACAACAACATCAACAACAACACCAACACCAACACCAACACCAACACCAACACCAACACCAACACCAACAACAACAACAACAACAACAACAACAACAACAACAACAACAACAACAACAACAACAACAACAACAACAACAACAACAAACAACAAACATCAGAAACAGCAACAAACGGCCCCCGGGGCGCAACAAAAACAAGAAGAACAGCAACAACAAGAACAATGTAGTCAATGGTAACAACAACAACAACAACAACAACAACAACAAACAACAAACATCAGAAACAGCAACAAACGGCCCCCGGGGCGCAACAAGAACAAGAAGAACAGCAACAACAAGAACAATGTAGTCAATGGTAACAACAACAGGAACAACAACAACAACAACAACAACAACAACAACAACAACAACAACATCAACAGTCAACAACTTCAAAGATATCTACATACAAGCAACAGCCTTTGTTCGGTCCACTTTCAAAGTTTTCTCGTTGAACCAAAACCACAACCATCTAAATGTTGGCGTTGGCCTTTGTTTACCAACTGGGCCCCAAATCCTGTCGAAGATTGCCAGCCACTCAAGCAGTATATTGCAGATTATGACCAAGGGCTTATTTGCTGAGGGTTGAAGAGTCAAACCAATATCAATATCGAAACTGTGCACGCCTGACTTGTGAAAACACTATATAATTTGAATCCAGTGTTTTCAAGTTAAATGTTGTCAATGTTTCCCTTGGTGTTCTTGTTATATTTGTTATTGTTTCTCTTACTGTTGTTGTTTGTTTCTTGTTGTTCCCCTTGTATGGTGGTTTCTTAAAATAGGAAGCCCTCAAAAGTGGTTGGCCTATTACTAATTATGAATGATTAAGCTGAAAAATGATTCGGGGTACCCCTATCTTATTGATGTTCCCCTTATTGTCATTGTTCCCATGGTTGTTCACAAGTTGTTCCACCAGTTGTTCCCCTGGTTGTTGTTCCCCTTAGATCTCTCTATAAAAATATAGATATAAATGAATGTGCATACATATATAAAGATATATAGTTATTTAAATCTACATATGTGAGTAATATGTATATATAAATATATACATAAAATGAAAAACACAAATATATATATATATATACAAACATATATATATATATCATGTTGTTATCTTCCTTCCAGTTGTTCACCTCTCTCCTTTGGCACACCTTCGCCGCACAAACACCATGGCACCGCATAGCCACAAAGGTCAAGACGAAGCTTGAAAGCAGCACAGAGGTGAAGCCCATGAAGGTCATATATCGATGCCCTGTGACCAGCACCAAGGCGCTGAGGAACATCAGCAGAACCAGCATCAAACCCAGGCATTTGTTGAGTTTCCTTAGGGAGCGAGTCGGCTCGATGTACGGCTGTGGCAGCATTTTTGGGTGAATGGCATTGAGAATGGCTGGTCATGTTGAAGAACCGTTCATAAAAGTGGTTGAGATCGATTGCTGATGTGCTTAATGTTGCTGAATCATCCTTGACAATGATGAGCTATTCTGGCTGATACTCGCCCATATCACAACCCTGAAAGCTTCGTACAGTACGGAATCTGGTGCCCATCCAACTGGTGGCTGGACAGTAATATTGCAGTGAACATTTTTGTTGAAAAACCTACGCTATTCTCCTGACTTTGCTTTGTTTGAGCTGCTGGCAAATGACAACACGCAAACACTCACAGTCACGCTTTGGAAGCCGTACAGCATCAACCAGCAGTACTGTTGACAACACAATTCAACAACGACCAACATTCTCAATCTTCGAGTGTCATGAAATTGAGCATAACTGCACTGTGGACTCCATTAGAGAGGCTACAGCTGCCAGTTAATTCACCTAGGTGTTTATTCGCTTGACTTAGCCGCGATGATCGGGTGCAGTTTCATGGGGTGAACTAACGCCATTTGACCTTGTGTCATCAAACATGAGCTCTTGATTCACTTTCAACAAGGCCGAGCTTCTCATGTGATTTTTTCATCCCTTTCAGAACCTGCCAATGTGTGGTTGCAGGGGAGGCAAGCTGAAACCAATATGGGTACACTCTGGTGAACTGGAAGCTACAAATCACCCTGTCCTATAGCCAAAACATGCCGAAACCATTACAAACGGTGAATGTTCCACTTCCAGGTTGGTTTGCGGACAGGAGTGATGACTCAAAGTGACACATCATTGAGCATTCAACCAACCTTTAGTTCTATAACTACTATTTTAACAACTAAGGTTGCTTAACCTGATAATTGACACATACAGAACCAACCTTGATGTTAAGCAATTCTCAAGCAACCTGTGGGAATTAACCATTTTTGACCGCACCAATCGATCCTTCGCCTGGAGAGACAACCCAGGTTTTTGAGAGTAAAGAAATGTCTAACACCTGGATGAACCACCTGGATGAACCACCTGGATTGTCTCATCCTTGGTAGATGATCCTAACGTCTACCTACCATTCTTGGTAGATGTTGGTAGGTGGGTTCTTGTTGGCGCATGGGAAATGGAACCTCCGTGGCATCCACTTGGATGAGGCGCAATTGGTGTAGCTATCCACAAGGAAAGCCTGGGCCACTGACAAGTCTGCACAACTAAGGTGATGAGCCACCACGTTGTCCCCTGTGTGTTTTCATCACTGCTGTTACACGAAATTGGTTGGTTATGCTACTGTCTATAGCCTCAATATTTATTGGTTACCGTTGTAAATTCAACAACAATCGGAATACAGTCAAGAATCTTCCACAACACCACAGTGAGATATAAACTAGTTTATTGTGAACTGACAATACACATCATTGTTGTCGAACAAATGGTAGAATTGGATCCATGCAAATAAAAAATACATGGCTTAATAATGTTAACCTCTTCATAATTACCCTCCCCTGAATAAAGTACCCCCTTAAGAGGGGTAAACATGATATCTAAATATTGGGTGAAATCAAACATGTGGCTGTGGGTCAAAACCCTTGTTTTCCCTATTATTACTGGCTACTATCCCCCATTTAGTTGGTTGGTTAAAGGCTTGACCCATAGCCATGTCAATCAAAGCACCAAGCAGCACTGGCCTTGTCGATATCATCCGCCAAGCACGAGTCCTTCGCGCTCTGCTTCGCTTTCGTGGCATTGTGCAGCACGGCAGGAGCGCGATGAACGACGTGGTGCCACGCGCCAGAGGTCAGTGCCGTGTCGGCATGCAATCGGTGTGCATCGGAGGGTCTAAGCCTAGGTGTGGCCCAAAAGTGATAGGATAAAACAGCGATGGTTGCCATGTTTTGGCGGATGGTTGATAGTGGTGAATGGGAATTGTTGGTTGTTGAGGGTGGTTGGTGATTAGTGCCGCGGCTTTAAGAATTGAAAGAAATCAGGGGAATCAATGGTAAATAACGGTGAATCATGGCGACTTTATGTTAAACATAGTGGATAATGACAAACATTTGAAGTGGGGAATACCAATGATATAAAATGAGGAGATGTGTCTTGCTTTTCAAAAACATTGGTGTGTATGCAAATATATTGTTTAAACTTGTCTGCTATACTGGTCGGTGGTTTCACCCTTTCTGAAAAATACTAGTGTGTGTGTGTGTGTCAAACTGGAGAGAATACGCATAATTCAGACCACAAGCCAGTATAGCTCCGCAAACAGATTGTACCCACAACTCTCCCGAAACCTCTCGAAACGGAAACTGTTCAATCTTGACATCAAACTCATGGACAATCCCATTTGGTGGTGGAGGAAAACCCCTAAAACCGGGAGTGCACATTCCAGGGAGATAGGAGAAGCACTCTTTTGTTGGGATGGTTTCCGGCCAAATTTTAGTACATAATAGATGGGTATCCCCATAGTGCAAGCAATTTTCATACCAGCCAGTACTTAGAAAGTGAGATGTTTTATAAGTTACTTCCTACCACAAGTGATTATTTCCTGCGATGTTTGCTGTGTACAGTATGTCGATGATTCCCTTTTACAATCAATACCATGTGTGTGATATTCCCTGATTGTAGTCCCTGGTTGCAGTATTCATGATTGTTAATAATTTCCTCTTACAATCAATTCATTTTACCTGCTATCAATCATTTCCTGTTATAATAAATCTATCGCTGTAGTATTGACAATATTTCCCTGTTATAATAAATGATTCCCGAGTTATCCCTAAATGATTGTTCCGAAAAAAAATGATTCTACCAGGTGCAGTACCAGCAGTTGGAAGTCATCCCGTAGTCACTGGTAGTGTTCACCCAACGGCGAAGTCACTTTTGACCAACCTGATAGCTGGATGGGGGCCTGCATTGTATCTTCAGGAAGATTGCAAATGTGAACCTTCATGAGGCCAAAACTACATATGATCTTGGATACGTATATCACGCCTCTCTCATTGTGAGTGTATGTGTCGAAGAGCCCGTTAATATATTACATAAATACATGCGCTGATAATGTATGATTATATTGACAATTACACACATACAGCTATATAGACACAGATGCATAGGTGCAAACAAGAAAAAATGGTCCATCCTGCTACCGCCGGCCTAGAATCCCAATCCAATTGGAAGAGCAAGTGACAGGAGCAACAGCACTAGGGGCCGCCATGGCAGCATCAACGAAACAAGAAATCTGGAACTTCGCAAACCCACAGCTGGGTGCAGCCACTAGCAAAACAGTCTGAGCCGCACAGGGCTTCAAAATCGGCCGTATCAACGCACCCTGATTACGCCACAAGGTGCAGTGCGACCGAAACAGGGTAACTGATTCGCATGCTGAACCCACCCTTGCGGTCATTCATGCCTGATCATACCTGTTGCTGAAAGATTGATGGAGCAGGCAAGTGGAGTCGCAAAACAAACTACAACAGAAATGACAAACCAAAACCACCAGCGCAACCGGAATCACCTTTTGCTCACAAGCCATTCAAACAAATCCACTACTGTTGAAAACTGCTGCTTATTCATCATTATTTATCAATATTTCTATCAACCAATATTCATCATCATCATCATCATCATCATCATCATCGTCATCATCATCATCATCATCATCATCATCATCATCATCATCATCATCATCATCATCATCATCGTCATCATCGTCGTCATCGTCATCGTCATCGTCATCGTCATCGTCATCGTCATCGTCATCGTCATCATCATCATCATCATCATCATCATCATCATCATCATCATCATCATTCTGGTGCTTGTTAACGACTATTCTTCACCGCTTTCTGACCAACATTTGATGCCAACCATGGGATGTCAACTAGTTCACCACGCGAACCACCCGGGTCATGTCAAGTCAACCATGGTCAACCCTCAAACTATGAATCCGCCAGCTAAGCACATGCCACGAGCCAGCCTCCGAGTCGTGTCGATAGGACTGCCCCACGCGACTTTCTAAACCTGGCGAGGTCAAAAGGGTGGCCCTGAACTTGGCCCAGCGACCGTTCCACAGCCCACCTCGCCATTGATCATGGTCAACAATGGTGGATCGTTGGCCATTAAGAATGCTTAATACGTGGTTAATGATGGTGAAGTGCTGGATACGAGCGATTAATCAATGGTTAGTGAATAGTTAATAACCAACAATACCAGGGACATGCCAACTACAACTGGTTGGTGGTTGAAACCCCGCATCATTAAACATATGCTCAAGTCAACCAATCAACCATGGCTATCATTGTTCTTGGGAAACTAACAGATGTCAATCAAACCACCATTCAGTAAAAGTCTAGAATAAATGATTATCATGATATGCCAACAAACATGCATTATAACATTATATTAGACAAGAAAACAACAACATATCATTTAGCATTGTATTTAGCATTGTACACGACATGGTCGATACTATAGGCAAAGCATGCTTTGGGAATAAAACCAATTACGATAAAATGAAGTCATGTACCCAAAAATATGATCACAGTTCATGAAGCATACTAGCATCCATCACCAACCATGATTGCATCATGAACCATACTAATAGCCATAAGATTATTCATCATCATCATCATCATCAGCAGCATCATCATGTTCATGTATCCAACCATCATTCTTGCAATATTTACCATGGATTCCTTTCACCATCATTCACCGTCACTTTGAGTAATTAACTAGCATCCCAGCATCTTTGCACAATCCTTTGACCATTATTTAACCCTAGGAATCACCACCAGTTGCCACTCAACCGAAGCAACCTTTGCACTCCTCACCAGCCGCAACTGCACAGCCTTGACTCAGGACCACCGCCAAAGGCGAAACGCCCGGACCCAACGCTGAACTTCTTTCCTGACGCTTGACGATTAAGGCTTAGTCATAGGGATCACCAAGGGAATTTTTAGGGTTAACTATGGCTAATAGCTGATTTTAGAACGGACTCGCGACGTTTTCGGGAAACGGCCAGTGGCTCATGGTTCTCATCACGTAACCATTGGTGGTTCATGGTCCAATCTCTACCAGTATTAATATCACATTGGTGAGTCAATATCGGCTATATCAACAATGATTCATGGTTTCGTGGCTATTACCTTGATTTTGGTTGCTTATGGGGAGTCGATGGTCATTGGTGGTTAATGTGATGGTAAATGTGATGGACACTGATGGTTGTCCGTGAGCAGTTCATGGTTTATGATGGCCAAGATCAATGGTTGAGAATACTTAAGCCAAAGTATTGATATGAGTAATAGAAGGATATAACCTTGACAACTGATAAATAGTTCTAGTTCCAGACAAAGTTTTGAGAGTGGTGAGAAATGTTTCACCCTGATCACTAACACCGGGAATTATCAACCATAGACGGGTATTCCTTAAACCTATCGTCGTCTACGGATAGAGGGTTTCACTGATTACCAGTTTTCCATCATTACTGGACCTCCAACCAGTAATGACACGATATTTGTCCGGATAACCCCAACAGAAATATAACCAAAAGGCATGAGCGACATGAGATTGGGGTGTTTGCTGCTTGATAGCGATTCTTCTCATATCAACGGACGTTGACAGAATTGACTGTATTTATTGATTGTGACGAAACAAGATTATCTGACACAATTCTCAAGTATACTATATGACTATGTACTGACATCTGGGATCCAGAAACAAGAGTTGAATACCACCAGCCAAATAACTTTCGTTCCCTGTCATGAAGCGTCATTAGCAAACTTATTGAGAAGTAGCACTGTGAATCATTTGCACATGATAACATGTCCAACAATGGAGAAACGATTGACCTAGTAAGTACAGATTTTGCTGCACTATAGATTGATAAATGAATCAATGATCAATGCGGTGATACTTATGGTCCAAAAAAGATCGTTGATCATTGAACTATCAAAAGCTTTTTCTTCCCATGAACTATCGATATTGCTAGTCTTTCAATATCCACAGTAGCCACCAGTCATTCAAAACAAATAACAACAATGAACAAACGTCATTAAATGTCATTGAATCACTTGAACCCTTTGCAGTGATATCAAGCGATCACATGTATAAACATGTAAGAACCACCACCAGCATACCGATTTCGCATCAACAGAAGCTGCTGGTCACCTGCTCTGTGATGCCATTGATCAGCTGGTTCTCGTAGAACAAACGGCTGCAAAGGTTGCCGATGAATGGATGACACCTGGGGGACGACAGCGACGCAGCGACTTGTTGCTGAGTTGTGTTGGTTGGTTGGTTGGTTGCATAGCAGGTTCAATCCTTGACTAGTTGATTACTTTGGCAAGTTACTTTGTTAGGCGTTTTGTTTACCAGTTACTGAGGTAGGTACATGCTACTATCTACACAGCTGATAGCAACAAACACACAGCATCAACAAACAAATCACTGGTAAGCACAGCAAGGTGATATCAGTGGTCACACTTGTACCCACCCAACCGCTTTCCTCTTTGCCTGCGACCGACGGATGTTGGAAAAGAACAGGTCAAACAAGCACACAGCTGATATAGCAACTGAAGTACACAAAGAAGTACAGTAGATGCACATCAACCAGCATCCTCACCTTTGCTTGTAGTTGCTTCCCAAAAATCAATCAATCAACACAAACCAACAAAGAACCCATCTTTACCAACACATCATTGGACCATTTTTCCCAGAACTTGCCTATCCCCCACCAACCTATGCCCCACCAACCCCCAACCAACCCCCAACCAACCCCTAACCAACCCCCATCCCCACCCATCCCCACCGTTGTGCCGCCTGTACTGCGTCCGCAGCGTCAGCGTCTTCGTTGCGAGACCGTCGCGCAGCAAGGCGCTGCGCTGCAGGGGCAAATGCCTGGGAGAAGTGAAGCCATGGGAAAAAATAATCCATGGTGTTTTCCATGGTGGGGAAGCTACTGGTGTTTTCCGTTGGTAACACCAATCTATCTCCCAGCTAACCGTAGCTAACCATGAGAAAAAAACAATAAGCCAGCTAATCCACGGTGTTTTCCCATGGTAGCTTCACTTCATAGATTTTTTTTTCTCATGGTTAGCTGGCTAATCCATGGTTAGCTGGCTACTATTTGCCATGGTCTTTTTCCCATGGCTAATCAGAAGTGAAGCTAACCATGGAAGTGAAGCTACCTGGTTGGTTTTACCATGGAAGTGAAGGCTACCTGCTTGGTGGTTGAACCACCCCGTCATGAAAAATATACGCAAATCAACGAACCATTTCTCAATAGTTATATCTTTCAAAAAATACAAAACATGTTTGAAACCACCAACCAGGTACCTTAGCTCCCAACCGCTCCCCTAAGGCTCCTAGCTCCTGGCCCCAGCCAGTGGTCCCCTACCGCACCCCCTGGAGCCCAGTGACGTGGCCCTGGGTGGCAACTGCTTGGGATCGCCCAGCAGCACGGCACCCTGCGCGGACACCTGGTGGTCGGGTCGGTGATCCCAGGGTTCACCGGTCACCGAGGTGTCTTGTAGGTGGCCTGTAGATGCTTATAGGGGTGGTTTATATGTGGCTTATAGGTGTCTTATAGGTGGCTTATAGGTGGGTTTTATGTGGCTTACAGGTGGTTTATAGGTGGTTTGTAGGTGGCTTATAGGTGGTTTATAGGTGGTATGACCATGGTTTAATGGTGGTATAAGCAGCAACAAATGGTGTCACTAGTGGTTAAGTACTGGTTAACGGCTTGAATGATAATAATGGGAGTTGTTATTTTTGCTGGATGATGCTTACTAACGATAGTTGAAAAATGGTCAATGATCGGGGTCAACTTAGGGTTGCTTCATGGTTTACTCATGGCTGATCATATTAAAATAGTTGACAGTGGCTGATAATGACTCACGGTTAGGGGCTGATAGCGACTTATGATTAATTATTGGCTGATTGATTGTCAGCAATGATTAATGGTAATTGATGTGTACTCACGATGACCGATGATAGCTCATGTTTGATAACAACTCATTCATGGTAGTGCTTGGTACGGATGAACTTCCAGTGAATAAGGGTAAGGTTGATACTGGTTGGTGGTGTCTTAGGGATGTTTCATGATGGATGACTCGGATGACTCCAGGGTCAATGATGATTTCTACTGGCTGATAACGGTTCATATTCGAGGGTGGGTGTCAGTTTGGGACCTCCGCGGTAGTCAAAAGATTATGGTCAACATCCCCGAATATAAAACAGGATACTACATGAGGTTTGAGAAACAAGGGCTGTACTGCTTTATTAGATATTGAGTCCGCAGGTGATTGTAAATTACTTTGATCCCACCAGTGCCTTGATGTATTTCATTAGGACATTCCCGGAGCTGCGTTGGTGCAGAGCGGCTTCAGCCAGACTCCTTATCTTCTCAGTAGGTTCAGAAAGGAATGTTTTCTTTTTCCGCAATAATCAACATGTTGTTCACCATTCTGAAACTGTTGCAACCATTTTATAATGCTGAATTGCCATGGCTCACGGTTGAATCATGGTTCTCATATTGTTTGGATGCTTACCTTTTTGCAATCATCTTGTCGCGGTGACCCTCCTCATAGCCATCTCAGACTCCTCCTCGACCGACGAAGCCCCCAACTAAAACAACCATCCAACTCCCGGAACCAACTTGACTAAAACAACCAAATGGTGGTTCTATCCTCCAAGCAGCTGCTCAGCTCAGCTGATCCCCAGCCAGCTTAGCTCAGCTCCAAGCAGCCCCGCCAGGGCCCCACCCTGGTGACCCCCCGGGAGATCCACTGCCGCGTCGCGTCGTGCCTTCCGAAAGGCCTGGAGGATGGCAGGCTCTGTGAGCTGCGATGCTTCGTCCACGAAGCAAAGGAAGGGCCGCGTGGCGCCTGCACGACTACCATGAATCCTCATCTACCATCAAGTAGTAATGGTTAGATTACTACCATATACCAGCAATTTGTAATAACCATCTATGGCTCAAGTGGTAACCATCACGACTACTAAACTCCATAGTACTCTAACCATCCATACCTCAAAGTACAAACCATTCAATCAACTCAACAGTGATCCAACATGATCTAAGCACCTATCCTCATCCAACCATCCTCTACCAACCAACCCCTTGGCCCTTAAGGCACCCGTTAAGGCACCCGTTAAGGCACCCGTTAAGGCCACCCGTTGGGGGGCCACCCGTTGGGAGGCACCCGCTGCGCCTAGCTCCGCCACCTCCAAGGCCGCTGAGGTGGTCGCCAAGAGCCGGCCGCTGCGGCGCCAGGAGGACAGAGACCTGGTCGCCAGGAAGGAGCCGCTGGGGGATGATGGTTGGGATCGCACTAGGGGTTGATGGGGGATGGATTAATGATAGCTAAATATAGCTAATTAACCAGTGAAGCAATGGGGTTGATGATGGATGACTCTGGGGGATGATGATGGTTGTGATGATTGATGACTTTGGGGGGTGATGTTTTTTTTTTCAAGGTGGATCTATGATGGTTGATGATTAATTATGTATATTTGATAGTTGGAAACGGGTTGACTAATGATTCATATGGTTGGTTCATGATTGATGGTTGTCGATATGGTTGTGAAACAACCAGTCATGGTTTGTTAACCATGGTTATCAATGGTTGGATAATCAATGACTGATGGATGAATAAAAGCCAATTGATTGTTCATAATTAGCCAATCAACCAGTGTACGTCAGAGCATTGTTGGCTATTGTTGGTTGTTGTTGCTTACCATATCCCCAATGCTGCGAGATATTGCGGGTTGCTGTGAGACCAATTTACGCCACCATTCTCAACAAGATAACCATCCAACCATGTGGGGTTCACATCGTGCGGTTGTCGGTTGTTTATACCCATAATATCAAACTTATACCCTCTGACAAACTAACATGGCAATAGACAATCCACCATAGAAATGGCTGGTTTCCCAGGGATAGCCTTCTAGAAAAAGTGATGTTCCATGATTTTTCTATGTTTTTTCATGGTTTCCCACGGTTCTCCTATGGTTTTTCCACGGTTTTCCTATGGTTTTCCTACGGTTCACCACAGGGTTTCCCTACTTGGCAGCTCATCGTCGAGCTCATCGGTGCCTCGCAGGAAGCTCGCCAGCAGCGAAGGAACTCTGAAGGGCCTGGGCCAATGACACCAGGGGATCAGTTTCTTGATGCTTATATTGATTGATTATATATTGTCACATTGTCTAATAATAATAATGGTTCAGCATCAGTTTCTATATTGTTTATTAATATTAATTGAATATATAATGAGACACCATAAGTTCACAATATTGATGAATACTTGGTTCATAATATTTCAGCATAACTTTTGCAGTTTTGGTTGCCAATTACCAATAACCAAGGGCTTAAATAAACCAGGCTTTTGGTTTCATCAAAGAAGCCCATTTAGAAGCCCTGTCAACAACACTGAGTCAAATGACTGAGCATCCAAGCATGGTCAGGACATTTTTTTGACGAACAGATCTCCCATTTAAATCAGCTCACCATAGTGTGATTCAACTTCGGCAGCCCAAATCATCCCAGCAAGCAATTGAGTCTGTTCCATGCCTCAGGGGCATACACAACAGCCATTGCTCCGATGCTGTTGCAACAACAATGGCTTCCTTCCAAGTCAACACCGAGACTCCGCATGGTTGTCGGCAACCCAGCGTTGCTTGGGTATCTATATAGCTATTAGTTGAGCAGCTCATCGTTTCTTTTGGGATGTGCACACACCCTCATTAGCCATCGGTGTACTTCTGAAAGTCCTAGACCACAACCAGCTATGGGTCTATTGAAAAACATGGAATATCAAAAGTTTATCACTACACTATACAGCGGTTAGTAACAATTTTGACGACTATGAACCAGTATTAAGTAATCCATTCAACACTTTGAGCTGTTCTTAACCACAATTGATCACTTTCGATCACCAGGACCAGCAACCACTATTAATCATTACTAACCATCATTGATCTTTAGCACTTGTTATTGACCTCCAAAAAAACATTATTGGATTACTATTGCATCACTATCAGCCAGCGTTAAGCAGCTTGGCATACATCAATCATCACCCTGGGCACCCACTTTCCAACTGGGTGCCACTGACCAAGACTTTCTCCCTTGAGATGACGGCGTCACCTGCCTGCCACAAGCAGCTGCCAGAAGTAGTGATTGGTCCATGGTAGTTTGTGATGGTGAATGAGAAGATGTGGCCATGGCTTTAACCAACCAACAATAGCTGGTTAATGGTTAATGATTGGGGATGATAAGTTGATTGATATCATTAATCAGGTTAATGATTGTTTGTAACAACTACTACTCCCTGGTCAGAATGGTCATTTCAATCATGGTAAGTTGTCCATAAAAAACAGATATATAGTCAAGAATAGTCAGCAAGGATTAGTGATTGTGAATAATGGATGGTGAAGCTGAATGCTGCCTGTTGCTTGGGGTCGTAATGAATGATGAACAAACTCAGGTTGGTTGATGCTGGTGAGACAGATACGTGATAATTAAACCGGTTCCGTTTATGATTGATGATTTATGAAAGGTCAAAAGTCAACATGGTGAATGATGGCAAATGCTTAGTATCATGGTTCGTTTGTAACTTCCTTGCTTGCTCTCAGTGTCTGGTGTTTCTTGACATTGCAAATTCTGCATATTCCAGTGCTTACGGGCGGTTGACCGGGGTTAATGATGAGTCAAAGATTTGATTGCTCTGTTCCATAGATTGATGGTTAAGGATGGTCCACGATTATAAATCATTGTTCCCTAATTTTGCCCAAACCTGTTTCATGCGACAAATATTAAGCTGAGCTGTTGAGAGACAATACAGCACACTAGCTAAACAAAATCTGGTGAGCATTGATTTATCAGGTGTATGATTCTAGATGATCAGTAGTGGTTGCTGACTTGAAGGTCAAACAATGTTTTGATAATGACTCATGCTGCTTTGATCGTGGATGATTTTGGTCCATCACAGCTTCATGATGATCAATGCTTATTCATTGCAATTCTTTGTCTATCTAGTGGTTTAAACATGGACAAATTGGTCGATTTCCCGACTTCGAATATCTTCGTTTGCTCATCAACCTCTCAACTTGCCCGCACCTGCTCCAGGCGTTGCAGGACTTCCTTCAGATCCTGGGCAAGCCATGGATGGCTGCAACCGTAGGCCACAACCATGGTTGCGGTACCAAGGATGCCCCTGGCTATGAACCATTCTGATTGATCATTCTATGACAAAACCCATTGCCATGAATCATGTTCCACCAAGATCAACCAACCAACTGAGTCCAATAAATCAACCAACCAAGATCAACTCATCGAGATCAACAACCATACAACCAAGCCATATCAACCCTAGAACCATCATGAACCATCCATTGACCATAGGTACTCTGAGTTCCTACAAATGGTTGATAATTATATACACTTAATAAGTTCTCCTGCTAAATGATACCGTTCATGAATCATCCATTAACGACCCTGTATGATTCATGAATATCTCATTGACCATAGGATTCATGAACAATTGACCATATAATGAACCACCCCCGGTGCATGATCAATCATTAATCATCCAGTAACCATCCATTAGCCATCCATTAGCCATCCATTAGCCATCCATGAACCAACCATCAACCGTCACTATATGGTCAATCAACCACCCACCTGGGCATCCACCCGCAATCGCCCCCGCCTTCAGCATAGCCTTCCGCGTGGTGCCAGCAGCAACACCGCGATGCAGCACTGCGGGGTGCATCGTTTGGAAGCTGCCAAGGCGAACGAAGTCTTCGAAACCTTGCTGCAACCTGAGCAGATCCATGGTGAACCATGATGGTTTACAAGGCATTGAAGGATAGTTCAGTATGGTTAATTATATAATAATAGTTGAGCATGATTAATGATAGTTCAGTATGGTTCAACCATATGGTTCATATGATGCTTCAGTAGGTTTACATATGGTTGAGTATGGTTAATGATTCAAAATGATTCCACATTACATGGCTATGGTTAACAACCAACGATGAAGAAGGACAACACATTATGGATACGGATCATGGTCCTTCAGTGTTGACCATCAATGATGGTTAACCATGGATTTGAGTGATTACTAGTAATCCGGTCGTGGCAAATACTCCAATGGGAATAGGAATAATAGCTGATTATGAAATGATGGTTGAGAATCAGCATGGCTGACATTGTAGTGCAAACTAATCGCATTTAAGAATCAACACTTATGATGGCTAACCAATGGATAATCAAGTGTTGCCAACCAACAGTGGACAAATGGCAATTATGATTGATAAAGGATAATCGATGTTAACAGCCAAAAATAAAGCCTATATAGAAAAAACATATACAGCTGACAATGTGTTTGTGCACATTGAACAATGATGACAGGTAAGTGCAGGACAATGCTAAGAATCAGGACTCAGTTGTTCACATGGAAAGAACCTTTTGGTTGTTTCAATCCATGACAAAATTAGAAAACAACCAATTTCAATCCAGGTAGGACAGATAGGGTTGGACGAAAATGCTGGCAGTTTCAACTCATCCTATGCTCTTCGAACTGGGCATCCCATGTGGAGATGGAAAGTGTAACAAGTCTACATCTCAATTTGCTGCTTCCCCAAAACATCATCATAGTTTGCGATCATGACAGGGTGAATTCCTGGTTCCCCTACTCGGCAAACTGATAAGCCGGGCAACCGTTGACACAAGCCCGAAAAAAACACAAAAACAAATGACCACAAATATAGCGACCCTTCCGCCATCTTGAAAAAACATCATTCACAAACAACAAACATCAGATAGTCAACAACCATCAGAAACAAGCATGAGAAATGGTCAACAACCATCATAAACGAGCATTTAATATGGTGACCAACCTGATTTTCCACTTTCAAGCATCGTGTTTCGGACGAGCGGCAGCAACTTCAAAACGCCATCCACTGCCACGTTGGTCTGGCACAGCAACAAGATCCTCCGGGGATCCTTCCGGGCTTCCAGTTGCCTGGGGCAGTCGAAGCATCACCTGCTGGTGTGCCCCCAGTCGTCACTGGTGGTTGCCCTACTTGGATGTGCATCCCCACGGCTCGTAAGTGGTCACAAACCATAGTTTCTAGGGCTTATAAGCTACCTTAGAGGGCTTATAACAATGGCTATAACCCCAGGTGCACATCCAAGTATCAATAATAGCGCACTGAACAGCTGGATGGTGATTGTAGGTACCACCGCTGCGCCTGGCCGCATCCAGCGTCCCATAGGTCCCATAGGTCCCCAAGGCCCACCTGTGAAGCATCAGAATCGCTGCTGCCAACGTGCGAGACTTGCCTGGTGTCTGCTGGTGGCCGACCCAACGAAAATGCCAGCTATGGACACTGCTACATCTATATGACGGTTATATACAATATGATATGTTTATATATTTACAAAACCATTAACTCATAAAGTTTATTATACATATTATACGTATATCAAAATATGCATAAATATACACAGGCAAATGTAGCATCTACACAACTATGTGAATAGACGTCTGATATGTACAAAGTCTATACTATCTCATGATAGGGTATCGTTGTAGGATCATACATGCCAATGAGCAGCTTTGTGGCTGACACAATCTTGTAAACAATGCATGGTAATTGCTTGCATTTGAGTACACAAGCTTTCAACGCAAGTCTTGTGAGAAACCCAAGTAGCCCCGAAATCTTGACATATCACATGTAACCACTGATAACCAATGTCTGCATTCATAAGCCCACATACCTCAGGGGCTGGCGGAGTGAATCCAAAGGCATTTGGACATCCAGGGCTGAGCTCTGAAATGCCTTGATGATTCAGCACACAGGTACCGACACTTAGATCTGGACAATTGAAACTGATCAAGAATCCCAAACCCAAAATCATCGGCAAAAGCAGATCCGGAAAAAAACGCCATCCCCAAATATCCCAAACCTAGTGACATCTACCTATTTTGAAGCTCCCGAATGACACGATGACCCAACGAAGTTTGAACTCTGAAGGACCACCTGCGCTGGTTCACACCAAGCCACCAGAGCCAAAGACCCCATGGACGTGGAGGCAGCGGGAAGATTGGTCTCCTGGTAGCGAGGCGAGCTACGCATCACGTCACAGCTGTGGTGGGATCCTGGTGGCATCAGTGGTGCCTGGGGGGGATGCGGTGACATACCCACACAAACGCGGGATCAATGCTTTGCTGCATCCCATGTTCTTGTTGGTTGCTATTCCCGTTGATCAATCATTAATCAGCCATCCCCTAGTTGGAGCTTTTGCGCGTAGCCAATACTCCCAAATGCGGTTAGGTCTGCACTTCGCAAATGCCAATGGATAGGCCACTGTTGATGTCCACCCAATTGTGGTGAATGGATTATCAACAGGTGATGCATTGTGATTCACATGCAACAATCAGCCACTGGGTTACTTGTGGTTCCATTGTCGATGGACAAGTGATGATGTCTAATTGTGGTGGACAATGCCCATGGTAGATCCAGCATGATCCAGCTATGAATAAACCTTCGTTTGGATATAGACCTACAGTACCTAAATAGTTTAAATTGTCCCCACCTGAACCGCCAAATGGGAATAAAAGCCTACATTGCCACTACCCCGCAGCAATCAACGGCTTCAAACAGACCCTTTTGACCATCATCAATCCTTTCGGGTTCATTCAAAAAGGGAAGTATCGACCGGCAGGGGCGGACGAACCTTTCCATGTTGGTATCTGCGGCTGCAATGCAAAGCAATGAAGAGATTTTTGTTGAGCTCTGACTGCACCAATAGCTGCTTTCAGAAGCAACTGGAACTTCATTAACACCACCAGATCAAAAAAAACAGCAGCTGGAAGCTAGCCTATTCCCAGCAACCCTGGAAGTTCCAACAGCCTCCTGGGAAGAAAATGGCTGAACCATCACCAGAAACCACCAGTTCCCCGGTAGGTTCAACATGGTTCAACTGCTGGTTGCAGCTTCGCACCGCTCCTGCCATGCTTGCCACCTCTTTCAGCACCTTTCACGAGTTCGCCGACGGGATGGGGCCACCAAGGGGTGCCATTGGCTGGGTCAGATTTCATGCGAGGCAATGGGCCGGGAACTGGGAAAACCATGGAGGAAACCTGATGAATCTGAGGGGGAACATCCATTAACCTGATTCAATGGGAAACTCACCTCATTTCACGACAGGTCCTCCCTGGGAAACCAAACCAGCTGAATGAATGAGTGCTCTTTCATGGCCAGTGTGAACATACCCAAAGGGCAACATCACTTGGACTCAGGGTACAGCCATTGAGGAAACTTTCCATATTGCCCGTGCTGCCCTTGTGTAGACAAACAACTGCCCCAAATGCTCTGCAAAACATCAACGAAGAAAATCATGTCAAAATGCAGCAAAATCGATATAAAGAAACACCATAGAGCAGAAACCACAGTGACAGAAAGAAACAAGAGTAGAAAGACAAGAACAACGCCACAACACCAAAACACAGCAGCAGCAAGAGCAAGAACAACCAACTTCCTCTACGGTATTTCAGCTGTACCAAGCAACATCAACAACCATTGAATTCGCTATTCACCACACCAGAATGTTTCCAGGCTATCCCCAATCAATTAGTTGTCGTGAACAAGCCAAATGACCAATCAATGGTTCATAATTTCACTGGATCCTTATGCTTCACATGGACCAATGGTGGCTCATTGTGGCTGTGAACAAATTAATAGCCAATGGCTCGTCGTCACAGAACCAACCTATTAACCACTATTCACCATGCATATACAAACCATCTGTTAGCCAATCTATCAATAAAACATTATTATCAACCATTATTAACCATCATTATCAACCATAATCATCAACCATTATTTTCATCCATAATCATTAACCATTATCAACCAAAGTTTCTAACCACTATCATCAACCATAATTATCAACCATTATTATCGACCATATTGTTTTTTTCAACCAATTATCGTTAACCACTATCATTAACCATGCTTATTCACCATCTATTCACTAACCATTCACCACAACCACCCACCCACCCACCCCACCCAACCACCACCGAACCCCGGCCTCCCTCTGCTCGTCGCTGAGATCCATGGGCATGACCGGCGCAGCCACGGGCACCTCCGCTTCCTCCACGGCGCAGCTTTCTCCACGAGCCGCCTCACGAGCACGGGTCAGGACCAGCCAACCAACCGACCAACCAGAATAATCATGGTTGATGATCATGTTCGATGATCATGTTCGATGATCATGGTTGATGAATGGTTAATGAATGGTTGATGAATGGTTACTGATAAGCATGGTTCACAATAATGCATGGTTCATAACCAGCGCAGCCAACCAACGGTTCATCAGCCAACCGGTGAATGACTCAATGAATGGTCGATGATAACGGTTGATGAATGGCTAATGAATGATGAATACATACTTGACAATAATGGTTAATGGCAAAAAAACGATGCTTAATCATGGCTAGTAATGCTTAGTGATGGTTGATTACCATTTATAATGATTAATTGATGTCAATAAGCTGGTTCTAAAATGGTCAATGATGGAACCAATCATTTCGCAGCATATTTTTGGGCGATAGCTGCTGAATAGTTGGTTAGTGGAGCCCATTAATGGCTGTTCAACTGGAGTTGTTTTGATGGTGATTCAAGTGTTGGCTGCTACTCGAGAAGAAACAACATTGAATCTTAAACCCACTGGCAAGAACAAGAACGAAAAGATGACAAAAAAAAAAAGCAACAACGGCAAAAGCAGTGACAGTGAAAGCAGTACACCAAACCAAAAACTAGCGCGAACACAAGCAAAAAATCAAAGTGACCAAAATCTAAAAACAAAACCAAACAAACACACAAATAAGCAAAATCATAAAGACACCATAGACAAACATACAAAGAGAACACACAAACAAACAAAAGCATCAACTATCATCAAGAAATCCGCAACGGTAAGTAGTACAGAACGCAAACTTGGTCGCAACACAAGTTGCAACACCCTGGACCACAGTCGCGTGCGAAGTTCGGCCTCCAATCCCAGTAGCTGTGCACATCGGTCGCCATCTTCGCTTCTTGGGACCTGCGCCCACTGCCGCAATGTGTCCACCTGGAGACGATCGCTGGTGGTAAGCAGGTCCAGGTGGTTATGGCATCTGGTGCGTCATGGTGGCAGTGTAACGGAGGATGCTGATGAATGGCGGTGGTTCACGGTGCCGGTCATATGGGTCCAAACCCTCTACCCCTGGTTTTGTTGGACCTCGATCCATTGTCCAGCGATTTCTGGCGATCGAAGCCAAGGAGAGGTGGTGGTTGAAGATACTAAGTTGAGGTCACCAATCTTATGTGCCTACACTAAGCAGAAGTGACCTGTGGTACTGAGTTGCAGGTCACCGACCCTGTGAGTGGCTTCCACCGCAAGCATGCTCCAAAGTGGTGTACGGATCTCCAGTGGTGAAGCTCCCCACCGATCAGTCAGCTGGTGAGCGACGGATCGGTTTTGACAGCAGTGACATCACACACGAAGACCAAATCCTTTTTCATTCTGTCCACAAATCTAAAGGTTAGGTGATGGTTGACAATGTTTGTACCTCTATATAGATAAATAAATAGACAAATAAATCATTTTTTAAAAAAATATATCTATATATATTTATGTAAATTATAAACATGTATAGAGAGAGAGGCGCAAGTTGTTCTCCTGCAGAATCAAGACTAGCGAAACCAACACTGGTATCACAGGTCAATGGTACCAGTAAAAACAATGGTCCTTGAACTGAGTAACGTCAGTGTCATCCATGATCCTTACAGTCACAAGAGCTGTTGCCTCCCAGTCCCACCTGCAGCAGTTCGCTGCTGAAGGCGTTGGAGCAGATGGCTGTGACGCTGCGGAGCTGCCTGCCACCAGCAATGGATGGAACGTTCAATATATACAACGTACTAGGCGCAAATCTATGGTTTACAATATGTCTTATAGTGTCTTAAAAAGTGGATATGCATACACCTGTACTCAAGAAGATATATATATATATAAATAAATATATATATATATATATATATAAAGAAAAAAAATATATATATATATAAATATATAAATATATACATATGAAAAAAAATATCCCCACTACCATTTCCTACACAGCCGCCATGAATCCCGTGACATCTCAACCAATGACCCCCCGTGCTCCGCCGCTGCCACCTGTTGCATTGCTGCAGCCAGTGCACCGCTGCTGCGTTGATCGGGGCCAGGAGGAGCCTGCCCTTCGGCGTGACCTGCGATTTTGGATGGTCAATGGCAGCGCAGAAAGATGGGTTTCTCATGCCAGGTGGCGCCCTGGAATGCTGTGGAATGCAATGGATTATAGTGATGAAATGGGAATAATGGTGAAAAATAACTAGTGAATACTAGTGACTAATATGCTATGGATAGTGGTGAATATTCATCCAGATGGAAAAGCCCACGAACGGCACAGAAAGAAAGAAATAGTGACTAAATAATAGGGATTATATAGTGGTGAATACTAGTGAATAATAGGGGTCTGGGATTAGTTCGCCAACAGTTCTCAGGGACCATGTATGTGGTGGTTTCTCAAGCCAGTTTGGGGTACACTACAATGGATGGCTTATTAATTATTAACAATGTGTGTTAATGGATGATTTGGGGGTTTCCTCATACAATAACCATGGATATATCAAAATAATTCACAGTATCTTTTTGCAAAGATAATCACTTCATGCTTATCATAATATAGCCATTGGCAACCAGGACACATCCATAAAAGGCCTCTTCAATTTATTCCGACATCAATCACTACAAACCTGTATAAACTGTGACAACCCATTATCAATTAGTGTGATCAAGTATCATTGACCATCAGCCAGTATTATATTATATAATCATTTCAATCATCGGTTTTGACCCACAACCATCCGTCCTCTCGTTGGAGAATGAACCACCCTTATGAAAAATATACTCGTCAACCAATGTCACCAACTACTGTTTAACAACTGCTAAGGAAAATAAACCAAATGTGAATCAAACCACCAAGCAGCAGCTGTTTAACCATCATTGTTACTCATCATCCCCTAGTACTAACCCTTATTAACCACTGACCCTATACTAACCCATTGCTTATCACCAATCACTAACCCTAGGGTATACTAACCATTACTGCTAAACTAACCCTATAGGGTATACTCACCCATTGATCATTAGTTAGCTGTTATCCTAACCATATACCAACCACCAACTTATAACCTATTACTAACCCTATACTAATCATTCCCAACCGCTTCTCCCCTATGATTAACAGTTATCAACCATGGTTAAAGTAATGATAACCTAGGGCAATATAACCATTAGTACAGGGTATAGTATACTGCTTACCAGTATGAACCTAGGGTTATTAAACATTACCATCGTTATTATACTAACCATTACTAACCACCAACCCCTATACTAACCATTACCAACCGCTTATCCCCTATTATTAACTGTTATTAACCATGGTTCAAACCACCAACCAACCACCTCCCCTGGCGACTGTGCCGCCCCACGCCCTTCCAAAGCGAACGGAAGAGCAAGGCTTCGCCCACCGCCACCGGGCCGGCTGCGCGCCGCACGACCCACAGGTCGTTCTTGGCGCAGGATGACAGGTCGCCTGGGACTACCGTGGCGAAGCTGTGGGTGACCCGTTGGGGAACCGATGTCAAGGACTGGCCTATGGGTATACCCATGGGTATACCCATGGTTTAGGAATGGCCTATGTTTAGGAATGTTTAGGAATGTTGGTGGTTTCAACCCATGGTTAACTAGTGGTGAATAATGGTTAAGCAATTGTTAGATTGAGGACCAAGCTATATTTAGGACTGGCCTATGGGCATATCATGGTATACCATTGGAAGCATTTTGAACTTAGGGAACCCATGATTATATAAACGGTGATTTGACCTATGATCTGACCTATGGTGAAGGACAAAGTTATTGGTATATCATGGTTCAAAATGGTTCAAAACGTTGAAAGCTATGGTTTAAATGGTTCAAAATGGCAAAGAAAGAAATTGTTCGGAAGGATTGGCCATTAGGCTGAAGTAAACCAACATCTTAAAACCATACTGGTATGAATCAACCAGACAATAGTACCAACTTGTTGACACCAGCTACGGTACTTCAAATAACAGCACATTGATAGAACGGTCATAGCATGGGAGAACCATGCGTGACTCGTGGTCAATGATGCTGCTTCCTGGTGTTTCATGATGGTACAATAATGGCTTAAAAACCACTAGTGACCAGCTTGTTCAGCGTCGGTTTACCATCACTCACCAGAATGAACCTGTGTCACAATGGCCATAATGAGACATTGATGGTGGACTAAATGAGTCAACCGCTTCTTGGACTATCGACCCATGGCTCATTATCCAAGAAACAGTTTGTTAGCAGATCATTATCCAATGATCATTGCGAAATAGACAATGGATCACCAATGGCAGCTCATGAGTTGCTGTTTCTCATTGCTTGTTCTCCCATGCATGGCGTGACCATGCTCGAACCCTGGCCATGGCGTCAAGATATCTACCACAACCCACTGGCCCTGGCTCACCAAGCTCCCCAGGGGTGGCCCCTTGGAGGTGCGGGGTCGGCGCCTTCCACTTGTTTGGAACGGCCGAAGAGCATCGTGGCCAGCGCAGGGTCATCCTGGACGACACGGAGCCGCGGCCATGGCATGAACAGCTAGCAAGTCTAGGGATATATCGAGGGATGCTTGGGTATGTAGGTCATTATAACCAGCGGCTTCTCAAAATGGTTATCTTGACACCAGCTTGGGAATGGTTATAGTTATCAACTGTTGAATACATGGCGGTTTTTCAAAATAGAGAACTCCCAAAGTTATGGTTCGTTTATACCTAGCCTATAAGTTGATAATATTGAATGAGAACTGGGGGTCCCCCTATTCAAAGAAACACCCACATCGGTTTGTCCATGATGTACCCCCTCCTCGCTGGCTGGCTATGAATAATGATCATGGCACCAGGGATGGTTTGTTCCACCAGTTGTGTCATTCTCTATTCACTATCTATTCACCAGTTTGTTCATTTTAAACCATTATTACAGTCACTCCAATATGTTAAACATCTACTAGCCATTATTAATGATGGCTATTTATCTTGTCGTTGAAGATTGCTTCTTAACCATTATTAACCATTCTGCTCATTCCTAGCTGTGGCTGGAACAGTGGAGTTTCCCTCCCCTGGGAAAACTACAGACTGTCCGGCTCTGCTTGCAGGGGGCAAACAACCGAAGTGTTGCAACCACTTTAACCATGGTGAATCATCATCATCATCATAATCAAACCATTCACTAGTTCACCCATATTCAAAAAATATCTTGTTGCAAACAGTTATTGGCTAATCATCATCACTAGAATGAACAACCACTGCTCCTCTACCACTATTGACTATCATTTACCATTTACCATAGTCAATCATCACCTGTTCATGTTGACTATGGTTAGTACTGGTAAATATTGGTTAATCATTTCTTAACAACCACAAAAGACCAATATCAACCAATACCATGTTAACAACCATACTTCACAAATAAACAGAAACCAAATAGATACCAACAACTTAACAACCAAAACCAGACAGGTTCACAATTTTAGCCGAGCACCACTGCCCATCGGCTGCCCCTGTCCTTTGAAGGACCCAGCAAGAGCTCCTCCACCCGCACGGTCAAACCACAGCGCCCTGTGCTGGCCCAGCTGCTTAAGCGATGCTGCATTTCCTGAGCGGAACAGCTACGAACGCACGGTGGTGGATGAATGGATGGATGGATGGATGGATGGATGGATGGATGGATGGATGGATGGATGGATGGATGTGTTAAGATACAATGTCCTACAGTGTACATGGCCGAGTTGTACAATAGCACAGCGCGATCACAAAGCCTCAACAATGGCTTTGGCTCAAGGACAAAAAGAACAGAGTCACAAGTGCGTGCAGGGGACAATTGAGTGACAATCAGGGATACAAAGAACATACAAAGTACAGTGAAACTTTACATGGTAGCGGAGCGAGGAACCTGGTGACGACAATACCGGGGGAGCTCAAAGCTACAACACAACACTGCGCAACAAAACAACACACCACTACAACAAGAGAGAGTGCCTTGACCCTACAACAGGAGAGCACTGCAGCAACAAGACAACAACACAATGGCAGAAGATCCACCACAAGAAGTGGACCCAGCACAACAACTTGGAGCAGCAAGCAGATACAAGCTCAGACCACCGATCTACAA
>VSDK01012259.1:275436-288682 GCA_009767595.1 Symbiodinium kawagutii
CTCAACAATGGCTTTGGCTCAAGGACAAAAAGAACAGAGTCACAAGTGCGTGCAGGGGACAATTGAGTGACAATCAGGGATACAAAGAACATACAAAGTACAGTGAAACTTTACAAATGGATGGATGGATGGATGGATGGATGGATGGATGGATGGATGGATGGATGGATAGAGGTACCATCAATGGTGGTGAAGCGCTTTTGATGGATGATTTTGATGGTTGATGGTGGGGAATTTTGTCGTTTTGACTAGGGCTTAGGATGGTCAATGATGGTTGATGATGATTAATGATGACTAATGATTGATGATAAGTTTAGATTGTCTGCAATGAACCATCGGTGTCAATGATGGCGTGACAATGATGGTGTGTTTTGTTTGGGATGGTTGATAATGGCGTATTCTACTCGACAAGTCAGTATAGCACATAGTGTCTTAAGAATGGATTAGTACTTGGAGTAGTGTGTCTGAACTCAAGGTCAATATCATGAGCGATAAGCGTGGAGAGCCGAACACCCTGACCACATATGAGTGAACCCTTCCCCACGCAAACTCTGCCAATGAATGATGTCAGAAGGTTGTGGATAGGGATCGGCTCTAATCATTTCCGTGGTGCAGTATCACACAGCAACAAATTTTGACATCGGCAACCAAACTGGCGCATGCATCAATATGGTGTCAGCCTGCAGAGTATGCGGGCCCGAACCAACAGCTCAACAAACAGGATAAGAACCATGGTGGAAACCGAAACACAATATAAAGCGATGGTTCACCATGTATACTGCGACTACTGCTGCAGAATCTAACATCAGCCTTTACATCATCTTGCGGTACAAAGGCAGCCACAAGAAATTTGACGCAAAAGATTCACTCAATATTAGGGGTCTCTCAAGCCTTGAGCACCGTTCTATGCGTGATATTGGGCTGCCCATAGGCCAACGCCCTGTACCTCTTGCAAACATCAATAGCCTTGGGATGCCCACTTTTGGTCGGATACTTGCTGCCTGGACTACCCACATTGTTTCCAGCTATGGCCGTTGATATCTCAATCTCGTTGACATGATCGGGTGCTAGCTATATCCAACTGCCAAAGCATGTCACAACGACCCCACTGTATCCTCATCCCCCTTTCGCGCTTGTCAATATAGATGGCACAAAGATGCATTCCAAGTGTCGGAAATGAGAGCTTGTTCGAAGTATTCCTAAGCTCTGCAGGGAGGCACTGAGCAATTCTAGCTGAGGAAACACTGAACATAAAGACCAGCTGCGACCAGCGCTGATGTTGCTACTCTGATCATGGATAACCTGTGGCACAGCTTCGTCAAGGTTTGATCGTATGTTTCCCAAGCATGCACGCCTCTATACACACCACGTAAACTAAAAAGTGATGCTGAGATCTCATTGTGTACTTCGAACCTAGGTTGCTATCTAGATACAACTCAGCACCACTTGAGCGAGTTTTCACATCCAAATCATAGTTGGGCTTGGGCTGGTTGGTGTTTAAGCATTCCGGAAGTGGTTGACGATCATCCTTTACATGCCAAGCAGTTGGCAAGCCAAGGACACTCCCCAATAACAACCAATCACCCAGTATGAACTCCAATGTTTTTCGTCTCGTTGACCACCATTGGTTGCCCCTACAAAGCCAATCAACCACATTCTTCGGATTCCACTGCACCCAGTAGGAAGCCTAGATTCCAAGTATGCAGCTTTGGTGTTGAGAGGAACATCGATCCTCTGGTTTTCCACGTGGCACTTCCCAAAGGTCAATGGTAACCTTGCAGCTGGAAAGATCCGACGAGAGGGTACGGAAATTGAAGCACTGGGCAACGCCACTGGAGACACGTATCATATACATCCGCACACTTACTCCGGTGTATCGAATGTGTAAACATACATGTAATCATAACAATATATGCACATACATGCAGTGTTGCAGTCTACAATCTACATCTGTAATCAAAAATTCCAAAGGTAGATGGGTAGAGTTTACATGTATGTATCTAAACACAAGCTGATCTGTATCTATATATATATATATTATATATATACATGAATGTTGAAGTCCGGTCCATATGCACTTCACATCACTTCACCATATGTGCAGTCCAACAACCACATCCAACAACGACATCAACACCAATATGAGCCATCGGCAAAAATGTCAGCATCAGAAAGTGGAACAGCTATCGAGCCTTCGTTTTAAAGATCCAGTCTCATCGTCATCAGCAGCAGCAGAATCTCAAATGGTTTAGTGAACAGCCGGTCATATTTCCTTGTTTTGTCCAACTTAGAAACCGGCTTGTCAACCAAAGATATTGTGACTGGATGGTGGTTAACCAACTATTGTTGGTCATCATCCCAGGTATCCAGCATTGTTATTCATTGGTAGCCAACTATATGATAAAATTGCACTTTCATGTTCGGTGGCTGTAATGATTGTGCTGTCATAGTCTTGCTTAATCATTGTTGGTCAACTTCCCTATCTTTAATGTTGTTGACCTCTAGTAACCAACTATAGTTGCTGGTTGTAAGAACCATACCATACTTGGTGACTGGTCGCTAATAGGTCAACTGAACATCATGTATAACATGCAAGCGAGTGAGGCAAATGATGGAAGCGTGAAATACCCCTTGGCGCAGGAACCACTCGTTCCAAACCATCGTTGGACATTCTCAACTATCTCAACCGTTACCCGGTATATCTCAAACAAATAAAGACTTCCATGATATATGTTTACGGGGATTGAATGAGTTTAGTCCCATTGTTTACCATCGATTTCACGCTTCTCCACCTTCTTGCGGACCATGTTGAGCAAACACGACATCTGTTTATCAATTCATGAACCAAACTGATTAGTATCTAAGTATATCATGAGCCACATCATTAGTTGATGATATCCAAGCACGAATTGTATGATTGACATCGGAAGCGTGGCTGTGACTCACGCCCATGGCGGCCTCATTGATGCCACAGGCATAGAAGTGGCTGAAGCAGGACCTCCAGATAAGTTCATCAGCGGAAAGCAATGCTCAAGAATGGTCAATGCTAAGGCGAACCAATAGATATGGTTAAGATGGTAGATTACCATTATGGTAACCAATATGACCATTACGCTAATGACCATTTCTACGATCATACTGGTCGTACATAATCGTAGATAATGCTAATAGTTCTACGGAAATCATAGTGGCTAACAGTGAATAAGAATGCAAATCAGACCCGTTGCAGTAGATAATGCGCACTGTTTGCACTTATGCAGCTGCATGCTTCGAACAGATCTGTGATCCTTCATAATGGTGCAAAATATCTTATATAAAGAACTACTGTTTTCACAATAGTCATAATATCAACACTTTTACTGATACTGATAAACTACTTTTCAATATGAAAACAACAATAAAAAAGAAAATACATCAAAAAAAACATCCAGGTTCTGCCTGAAACGCTCACAACAATCAGCTCCAAACCGGTGCCCAACAAAGCAGCCTTCCAAGACATCATGTGACCAAACTCTGAATGGGTGGTTCCCTACTACAAAACGGTGACTTCTTGCGCCCCCCCCTCCCCCCACAATGTTAGAGCATCAATCTAAATATTAGAATCCCAGACTAGCATCCACATTCTATTTGCATAATGATACAAATTATATATATATATAAATATATAAATAAACTCACAATCAGATTAGCACCAAATCATTCAATTAATACACCATGAACAACTACTTGCAGTATCATGCCGCATCATGCCGTATCATGTTTGTGTTTTTTATTCGCACAACAACCCGGGTTCTCCAATATTGGCCAAACCGTCACCATTGTAACCACGAGTAATCATGCGGGTGGTAACATGCTGGACAATACTAGTTGGTGTTTTCAACCCCTTGAAAAAATAGTCAACCAACCAACCACGCCAAACATTGGGTAATATAAGAATATGGGGCTATGGGTCAAGCAGTTAACCAACCAATAATTGTGGGTAACAACCAACAAACTATAGGGAAAATAATGGATAATGATAGTGGAACCAGGGGTACGGGGTTTTGACCCACAGCCATGTTTTAACCACCAACTAGTATGCCACTCCAAAAATACGGTGGTTTCCTTGCTATAAACGGACCTCCTAAATCATCTAATATAAACCGTGCCAGCATTAAACAAACCATAAATGATTGGTTATACAATTTTAGATTGGTTATATAATTCTACAAACGATGGGTTTATTACTATGAATGATGAATAAACTTGATGATTTGGGGGTACCCCTATGACTTGATAACCCTCCGGATCATCAAGCAGTAGTTGGTTGGTTTTCCCCTATCCTCAAGCATGTTCAACAATAGTTAATCATAGGGCTGTGGGTCAAAACCCTGTACCCCTGGTTCCCCATCATTAAGCACTGTTTTCCCTATTATTGTTGGTTATTATCCCCCATTATTGGTTGGTTAATGTTGACCCGCAGCCACAGGAAATCCCACGGTTTCCCTATGAAATATGCACCATCAGTGGATGCTTTTCGGGCAAACTCATCGTGCCTTGGGAACTTCGTCGAGAACGTCGCTTCGCAGGCGCTTTTTGCTGAGACACCTGGCGGGGTTCCGGTGGCGAGTGGTAGACAACTAGAACTGGTAGCAGGTGGTGAAGGGGTTTAGGTGGTGATGATGGCTAAATGATGGTCAAATGGTGGTTAAACAATGGCTAAATGATGGTTGATTGATGGTTAAATGATGGTTAATGATGGCTAATGATGGTTAATGATGGTAAAATGATGGTCAATCCTGATGATGATTCATAGTTAGGATGGCCATTGGGTGGCAAGATATGATGGTTGAGAATGGTCAATGCTGATCAATGATCGTTTATGATAATTGCGGTGAATCAATGGATGATGATATTGGTTGACCAATGGTCAAATGGTGAAGCGGTTTCAGATTGCACAACATTCCCATGTGGAGGTTTCTCAAAATAGGGGGACCCCTAAATCATCCACTAGTAGTCATTTACAGTATTAACCAGCCATTTTTGGGGGTACCCCCATTTTGAGAAACCACCATGTCATGGAAGGGATCAATCACACTGTCAATCCCAGGCTGCACGCTTCACTGGGTTTGCCTTCCACTTTCGACATGCTGCGATTGTCAATTTGCCATAGGTTCCCATGGGAGAGTGACGTATCTGCCAGGTACAAGTTCCGGCTGATCAAGCGAGTGTTGAAGTGGGGCCAGTGCTGAAGGAAACATACTATAGTTTCAACCCCTAGATAAAATATTACTCCACCAACCGACCAATGGTTAATACCAAACATATGGTTTGAAACCACCAACCACACTATATATATATATATATAGATATATATATATATACATATAACTGGCCGCTGGCCAAAATCAAAAGGTACCGCCGTTTCCGATTGCGGATGCGCAACCTCAGCTTCAACCAGGGGTATCAACGACTTGGAGTCCCTGGCTCGAAGTACGGGTGCGCCCACCTTGCTGGCAACTTCCGAAAGTGGCAGATCATCTTCACCGTCGTCCTGTTGCAAGGCCAGCTCTAGTTACTTCGAAACGGAGAACATTGTCCAACCCCAGGGGGTGCAAGCAATTGCTTGTGTTAGGGGTACCATGGCTAGACAGGAAAAACTGATTTTCGGGAGCAAATGGTGCTGGATTTCAACAACAATTTGTGGAAAATTGTCAAAATATATTTGGACGACACACTACCTCCGACCATCCGATGATCATGCATAGCTATGGATAGTCCACCACTTATTGATGGTTTTCCCAGTGACTCTGTAAAATCTGGTAATTGTTCATTGCTAATTTAGATTACTGGAGTGTAAAATCAAACAAATTCAAAGTAAACCACCTGCTCAACCATCTTGTGGTGATGCTGTCCTAAATCATTGGTGGCCTAGACTTTGCTTCGCCAGCTGGCGATACATCAATGGACCGCCAGACCAAGCAACAAATCCATAATATGATGATACTCCCCCGGGATTTTGTTTGATGGTGATGACCTTGAGAAATTTCGAGAACAAGTCCACCCCTTAATCAATTAATGAACATGGTCAAACGTGATTTTCTTGAGTGGATATCCGCATCCATCTTTTTGATCAAACTATGAAACCTGGAAAGCATCCTCCCTATGCAACCCGCCACTTCGCCTCCGACGCATCATCCTCGGAAGCTCCACTGTCTTTCTGAGCATCCTCAGAAGCTCCAGGGTTGCAGTTCTGGGTGGTGATTGCATGTGATTGCAAAGCGAAAACACATGGCGGATGACCCGACAATGGTTGTAATTGTTTTCAAAAACCCTTAATTGTGGCGAACGGTGAACTATGAATGATGATGTTCACCATGAATAACAATGGATTGTAGCGATAGAAACAGGTCCCTCATGATGAAAAAGGAATAAACACACCTCAATTGCAAACGATGGTCGAAAAAAAAAACGTACGCTGCCCCCTTCAACAAATCGAATTAATATGTGAAATTTTCAAATCGCAACTGGCAAACAAATAAACAGAACGTGGCAAACATCATGGAGTGATTGAAAAACTTCAACAAACCATGACGCACCAGCATGCCTTGAAATGTTTTGAATATTTTCGAACTCGTTCAATTGAAAAAACGTTTCTGAAAAACAAAATTCATCCCCCAGACCGATTTGTTTTCAAAAATCAATGAGGATCAATGGTTGATCTCAAGTGTCCCCCAGTTGGAAAAAAAAACACAGTGTTGACGACGGTGCCCGTATTGGTAGCACACAGTTCACCATTGCATCACCATGTCAGTGCAGCCTTTGGAGCCGCACCATGGCCACCCCTGTTGTCTGACCCAGGTCATCCTGGAAGTCGTCAGCAGCAAAGTTCCCTCAAAGATGTGAAGGGCCAATGTTTCAAAATTGTTGGTTACCATGACAACTCGCTTTCATGATGCTCTTTTTTCAAAATCAATGATGAACAATGTCAATTTACATGATCAAATAACCATTCAAAGGCAACCCATGGTTGCAATCAGACCTTTTTGCTCATGTCTTCCCGACAAGTATCGGGCTGTCACAAGGCTCCGGATGTTCCCCAGTTGGGATGCTTGGTGCTAACACTACGTAGCATGGCTGTCGCAGCTACTGGCGCTTGATTTGATGTTCATCACCCAACAAAGTAATTAAGCAACAACGTAGCCAACCAAGCAAACGTCCAACCGGGCGACCAGAAAGCCGCCAGCCAACTGCCACGTGACGCGCGGACGCACCACAAGCGTGCATAAGAGGCAGGCGTGAAAAATCACAATGGCCATGGAGCGCCAAGGCAAAGCACGCAACGAAAATTGCCAACAAAACGGACCCAAGCCTGCCACAAAATCAGGTGGCCATCTGTTGAGGAAAGTGCGCGCGGCTGATCGCGTTCGGCACCCTTGCGCGCGGCCGAGCTCACTTGCAAATCGTCTTCCTATCGTGAGCACATGTCTGCATTGCGCTCTTGCATGGTTTCCACTGCAAATTTTCAGCCGCTGTTCGTAAATTCTCATCAGAAGCGGCAGGCCGTTCCAAGGAAGCAGGCTCGAGCATCCCACTAGGTGACTTTTAATTTGTCCTGGAAAGAATACAACTTTCGTGCTAACACTGCATCCTTCGTTTCCAGAAGCAAAAGGCAGGAACCAGCATATTTCATCATACTATTTCCGGCCTTGCCATGGCAAGTGTGTAGACTAGAAGCGCAGGATCCAAACACAAACAAATAAGAAACGCTTCAAATTTAGACAGTCAAATTGTACCAAAACATCCAGTTTCATGACATCTTCCAATGCCTGGCTGCATGTCCAATTGAAGTGTCCCAGTTCACCACTCATTTTCACCTTTCTAACAGCATCACTTTCCCCCTCAAGCCCAGTTTGGCAGTCTTGGGGAAGGGTTGCGGGATGAGCAACATTCACAATCCCAATCATTGCTTTTGAATGGCCAAGCCTCAAATCTTCTTTACCGCATCATTGCAATTCGTCACCACATGCTGTTCTTATCCCAGAAACTGGTTTCGATCCGCGATGAGCTTGGCGGCAACCATTCTGAATAAGCCAGCGCTGAAACGAATAGTGAAACCACGCAAAACATCGCAAAACCTCCTGATGATTGCTTACAAAGATCGCTTTACACCACCATTATTCATGACATTGTATTGATATATGTACCACTGATTACCGCACTTTCATCTTTTCCGGACAAATATCTGGCAGTCACAAGATTCAGCGCGCTGTTCCCACCCCAGCCATCGGTTTCCATTGGCCGCTCAGAATGCCTGGCGCTATCGCAACATGCTTATCCCCAACTTGAATCCCACCGACTTGTGCTTGATTTGATCCTAATCAACCAACCAACCGACCAACCAACCAATGAACCAGCCAACCAACCAATGAACCAAGCAAGCAAGCAAGCCAGCAAGCAAGCCAGCAAGCAAGCAAACAACCAACCAACCAACCAACCAACAAATGAACCAGCCAACCAACCAACTAACCAACAAACCAATGAACCAGCCAACCAACCAAGGAACCTACTACCCAACCAACCAACCAATGAACAAACCAACCAACTACTCAACCAACCAACCAATGAACCAGCCAACCAACCAACCAAACAACCAACCAACCAAGTCAACAACCAACCAGTGAACCAACCAACCAATGAACCAGCCAACCAACTCTCCAACCAACCAATGAACCACCCAATCAGCTAACCAACCAACCAACCAAGGAACCACCCAACCAACCAATCAACCTACTACGGCACCACCCAACCAATCAACAGACGAACCAACTAATCAACCAACTAACCAATAAACCAACCAACCAACCAACCAACCAACCAACCAACCAACCAAACAAACAACCAACCAATTAACCAACCAACCAACTCAACAACCAACCACTGAACCAACCAACCAATGAACCAGCCAACCAACCAAGGAACCTACTACGCAACCAACCAACCAATGAACAAACCAACCAACTACTCAATCAACTAACCGATGAACCAACTAACCAGCTAATCGCCCAACCAGCCAACCAACGAACCAGCCAACAAACCAATGAAGCTACTACGCAACCAACCAACCAACCCACCAACCAACCAACCAAACAACTAATCAACCAACTAACGGATGAACCAACTAACCAGCTAACCAGCCAACCAACCAACGAACCAGCCAGCCAACCAACCAATGTACCAACTGAGCAACAACCAGGGAACCAACTAAGCAGCCAACCAACCAGTGAACCAACCCACCGACTAACCAACCAACAGTGAACCAACCAAACAAGCAAACAACCAAGCACGCAAGCAACAGACCAAGGGCTGGGGACGTTGCCTGATATGAAGGATTTGATGAGCTCTGACTATCCTCTGAGTGCGTCATTGAGCACGACGCATGTAGATATAGATTTACTGGGTTATAGATTTAGAACCAGTCCAATGAATAGATATATGGGTTTTTGATTGATATATATACATATATAGATAGATACATTTGTATATATATATATATATATATGTAAAAGAAAAAACAAAATACACAATCTAAAGAACCTAAAGGGATATATAAGCGCATCATGGAGCACCTGTGTAGCTATGGGCGTTTAAGTACGGGTGTTGTCCAAAATTCGTTGTTTCGGGAACGGCCATCTTAGCGGATTTTGTTTTCGCCAGCGAAACTTGAGCGAACTCCATGTTTAACTTTCGCGGGCCCAAAGGCCTTTGTCTTGGATGGTGTAAAGATGCGTAAATGAGGATTTCAATATATCTGGCTGATTTTGAGGCTGGACATGAGCCCTGTCCTTCTATCCTTGCTCACCTTTTCTTCACACATCTCATCTGTCCATCTCAGGATCTCCCCGAGCAGTCTTCAATATCAGATCTGGCCAACATGCCCATCGCATCTAGGAGGGAAGCTCTTAACAAAGAACCTGATCTTTCGCTGATTTTCGCGAAGCTTTAGCAAAACTTTACCGAAATGACTCTGATCTTTCTAGAAAAAATGCCTAGGAACAAAAAAGCTTCCAACTCTGGCTACTGTGTGCGGCAGCTTTTGCTCGAGCTACATTGGAATGTGTTGGCGGCTGATTAGAGCTACCAAAAGTTAGGAAGTTCCACTAGACAACTTACAAGGCCTGAGAAACTTCATGCTTTGTTTTCTTCACTCATGGGCTGTGAAAACGCTACAGAGTGAACTTTCGCAAAAACTTTTGCGAGCAAAAAAAGATAGCGAATTTGAAAAAAACTCTGGCGAACCGTTGATTCATGACATGAAAGGTCATGGCAAGCTAAATCCTTACAAGGACTTTTTGTACGACTCCCATGTATCAGTACACAGAACGAAATAGGTGCTCAATATACGTTATTGTTGTCTGCTTCGACATCCACGCATTTTGAGAGCTTGGCAAAACATGATTTATCATCAGTGACTCCTTTTAACCATGAATGAACCACAATACAAAGATAAGCAACTTGAAAATAATTCATTGCAAACCATGAACCATTCCAAACTAGCATTTACCAGAATGAACCACTTTTGGAATGTATTGACTATCAACATTTAACCATTGAAAACTGTCATACTGTACACCACACAACAGCTATTCAAATAGATTCTTACAGTAATCATGAAATCACCGATCAATAAATATTCGCAAACCAATTACGAACCGATCGTTAACCAACCATATACCACTGATTAACCTACTACAAGCCCATCATATACCACTGACTCATATACCAGTTACGAACCAACCATGAAATTATTAACCAATCAATGCAGTTGCGAACCAACCATCATAAGTTATTAATCAACCGATCATTACCCCACCATATGGCAGTGGGTCAAAACCCCGTAGCTCTGGCTCCCTTATCATTAACCATTGTTTTCCCTATTATCTTTGTTGGAAATCCCCACTATTTGGCTAATTAATATTGATCCATAGCCATATTAAGCAACCATAACCCAACCACTTACGACTCAACGCCTCATGACCGCCTCGGCTGCCCCCCCCCTTCCCAGGCGGGCCCCAACCGGCAGCCTGCACAACGCCGGCGAAGGCGGCCACGGTCACGGCCTCAGAGTCAGAAACCTGGCGCGACTGGCGATGGGTCAAGGCTTGAAGCGGCAAGGGGTTGGAATGTATCGGGGTTAATAGGTTACCTATAGTAATGGATTATCGGGGTTTATAGGGTATATTCCTGATTATAATCAATGGAACAATTGAGGTTTATAGGGAATAACAATTATTAATAACAGCCATTCCCGGGCTGATTATATTACTATTATTATTACTCACAGGCGAGCTGGTCGTGGGGCAGTAGGGGCTGATTATAATCAATGGAACAATTAGGGTTTATAGGGAATAATCACTGTTATGGCTTCTATAATGATAAATAACTACAGTAATCCATTGAGGGCTCAAGCCTTGTAATGTCGATGATAATGGCTTATGTTGATACTATTAACCATTAGTAATAGGGATAATGGATTATTAGGTTCAACTAATTGACATTACTATCATTAGTGAATGGCCTACATTAACCATCACAAGTAATAGTGGCTTATATTAACAATAACAAGTGATGATGGCTTATATTAACCATTTAATAATAGTTTTAGAGTAAGAACCCAATAGTAATAACCAAATAACTAATATTACCTATTATTATTGAAAATGATTAATGATTATAATTACCATCTTAACAAATCAATGGCTTATATGAACCATTAGTAATGACTATACTGGCTTACAGGGGATAATGGTTATGTAATCATTCACTACTATCAATTACAATAATGGCTTATATTAACCATCACAAGTAAAAGTGGTTTGTATTAACCACTAATAGGGATGGTCAAGATAAATCATAGGGAAAAATAAACAACAATACTGGTCAAACAATGGCAACCATCAATTGCTACTGTATCAATGACTATAATGGTTTATATCAACCGGTTTTAATATGTGTGGTTTGCATAGTGGTTAATGATTAAGAAATGGTCAAACCATGGGTCGATCAGTTGACCGACCAATTTTACCTCGCTGGTCCATAGTGGGGGAACCAGGGGTACAGGGTGAACTGGCCCATACCCACATGATTAATAAACTGACGATGAATTTGATCGTTTATATCAACCATTGATATAATAAACCATAAACCATATATGGGGTTCCCGATTTTGAGAAACAACCATATGTCAATTAATGGTAACAAGCGGTCATAATGGCTCGTAATTGCTAATATGGCAAATCATGGTTGATATGTACTAACAAAAAATGAAAAATTACTTGACTTCGAGTGATCCCCACCATGTCATTTCAACACCGCTTGTTGACTCCACTTTTGTCTGATTTTCTCTCCGGCATTTAGGAAGACATTCTTTCTGGCATATCTTCTCACATTTCTTCTGACATTGTTTCTGGCATATCTTTTGACATTCTGTCTGACATATCATCTGACATTCTCTCTGACATTGTTTCTGGCAAATATTTTGACATTCTTTCTGACATATCTTCTCACATTTCTTCTGACATTCTATCCTAGCATATCTTCTGACATTCTCTCTGACATTCTTTCTGGCATATCTTTTGACACTCTTTTTGACATCTCTTCAGGCTTTTTTTCTGGCATATCTTCTCACATTTCTTCTGACATTCTATCCTGACATATCTTCTGACATTCTCTCTGACATTGTTTCTGGCATATCTTTGGACATTCTGTCTGACATCTCTTCTGACATTCTTTCTGACATATCTTCTGACATTCTCTCTGACATTCTTTCTGGCATATCTTTTGACATTCTTTCTGACATTGTTTCTGGCATATCTTCTGACATTCTTTCTGACAAATCTTCTCACATTTCTTCTGACATTCTATCCTGGCATATCTTCTGACATTCTCTCTGACATTCTTTCTGGCATATCTTTTGAGATTCTTTCTGACATCTCTTCAGACATTCTTTCTGGCATATCTTCCCACATTTCTTCTGACATTCTATCCTGACATATCTTCTGACATTCTCTCTGACATTGTTTCTGGCATATCTTTTGACATTCTGTCTGACATATCATCTGACATTCTTTCTGACATATCTTCTGACATTCTCTCTGCCAAACCTTTTGTCATTCTTTCTGACATCCTTTCTGGCACATCTTCTGACATTCTTTCTGACAACTTTCTAGTCGGACATTCTTTCTGGCATATCTTTTGACATTCTCTC
>VSDK01012259.1:306015-415450 GCA_009767595.1 Symbiodinium kawagutii
TGCTGAACGGTGGTGACTTATGATTGGCAATGATCATGGGCGATCTTACCACAGGTTGATCATTGTTATCTACAATGGTTGATCTAACGTTTACCATTGTCATCATGGCTCATGGCTTATCTAATGATGACCGTCTAATGGTCTGTCCAGATTTATCCACTGTTTAATGGTGATCACCTAATGGCTGATGACCATCTAGTCGCGACAAACTAATGGTTGATGACTACAAATAAAAGGGAAAACATGGTAGAACCATAGATGCTGGCAAATATCTGATGATGAGCACAAACAGTCGGCAATGACCAATCATATGACCGTAGTCACTGATAAACATGACTTATGTAATGGTTGTTTTACCCTTTAACAGCCAATTGGCAATGATGTGATTCGCATAACAGTGGTGACTGGTAAAACACCGACCTGATGATTGATGGTCTGATGGGTTGTCTAACGGTTGATGACAAATAGCCAATCAAGGTCAATTAACAAGACTTGAATGTGGAGTTGTTCTCTCCAATTGGGGAGCAATAGCAGTTGTTTTTGACTGACAAGTAGTCAGTTTATCTGATCTCACGTGAGTTCTGAATGGTATGTTAGCTTGTGTTTATCATGACTGCCTCCTGGTTTACTCAACATCTGTCGACAGGGATTGAACAGAAATGGTTGATAGCAACCCCTGCAATCGTTGATGATAGTTCGTAGTTCTCCGAAGTTGCTAAACACAGTTGAAATTTCTTTTCAGTTTGATGATCGCTCAAAACGGCAAGGAATCCCAACGATGACGATTGCCAATACTTGCCATGTTTCACAATATTGAATAATTTTGTCAAAGGTGTGTCAACCATTATTGGTATACCGATACCGCTGTTCAGTGCTGTGTCAGAAAGGCTTCGTCAAGAAATATCTGGTGATTGCTGTCAGCTCAAAGTTGTCACAACCACCAGCTAGCAGGACAGAGCTGCTTCAGCGTGTGTCCGACAGGCTCGGACGCGGAAAAAATCATTAATTACCCTCCTTGAAACTAACATGGACCCTATACCAAATGGTTATCTCACGAAGAAACTGGTCATCCAACCCCTATTTGGGGAGTTAGTTTCTAGGAAGGTCATTGGTGCTTCACCAGCAGTTCTGCGAGACCGGTGGAACCTGCTGTCACGCCGACGTGACATCAACCATCAGCAGTGAATGAGCTGGTTGGCAATGGTGGTGGTTTCCTCACGGTGGTTAAGAACCAGTAGTCGTGCATGACAAACTGGCAGTGTCTCCTCACTTCATGCGATGGCATTTTTCACTGAGCATTTCTTTGAGACTAAGGACCCCCTGCTAGCTGCTCGCCCGAAAATGTGCACAAGGGACAAGGTCGCGTCCCACGAGTGGACTTAGAAATTGGGGAAAATAACTATATATTTAGATACGACAAATTGTTGAATGGTTTTGATACAATCTTATAACCAGGTTGACCCACTTTTTGTTTGGCTATTAACCCATAAAGAATGACCCATGTGAGATTGGTGTTGGCCATTCCCGCATGATACAAGAAAAACTTGGTTTCGAAGGACCGTCATAACTATAGCTTGACAATGCCTTTGTGGACCAATGGACAAGTCCTGTCTTTCCACTTTTACATTCGACTTGGGTTCATGGCTCCTTGATGGCGACGGCGATATTGATAATCAGGATATCAGCTATCAATAATGGGTCAGTTCACCCTTGGTGCCCCTAGTTCCCCACTATTAACCAGGCTGTTTTCCCCATGAAATTGTTAGTGAACTTGTCCCGAATGAACGTTGGTTGATGAACTGCTTGACCCATAGCCTTATATAGCTGGTATATCCCTCATGGTTAGTCATTACATGAGTCATTATATATCCCTTACTATTAGCCATAAAGCAACTACCTAACCAGCCAGATTGGTTGATGAACTGCTTGACCCAGCTACGCTTCTATGGGACACAGTACACCCAAACCGCAACAAAACGCCCTCTGACTTGGACTTTTCTATCCATGCATATGGGCCGCCAATATCCATGACTGGTTGGTGGTGCTCACCACATGAAACATACGCACAAGTCAACCAACCATTTGTTACTGATTACTGGGAAATTAAAAATATGTGAAACTAGCAACTACTTGTAGATTATAACGATCAGAATGCAAATTGCACTTTCAAAGCTAGACAGAGGAAAAAACTATTGATCTCTGAAGACAATACTTCAAGCTTCCATTGGTGGTAATGATAACCTTCGCAACAAAAATTGGATCGTGAAACCACGATGGCGACGCCGCGTGATGCCTGGCTGCGTGGCAAATCTTCTATTGGTGGTGGTGGTGTCATAGGTCACCAGCAGTGTCCAACAGTGTCGCAGTCCCAGAGTGGATGCGTGAGGAAAGGCCCCTAGACCTTTAAACAGTCAGACCTTTAAATAGTCAGCGTCAATCGCCTCAAGCGCCTGGAATCCCAGACTCCCATGTTTTCTAAGGCCTCATGTTGAGTTCACATATGTGTGTTTGACTTCCTGGAAGGCATCCACCGTCGGCTCCATTTCTGCGCTGCAGAAATGCCACCCCAAAGACTCATTGCATTTCCAAGAAATAAGAATGGCGCTAATTCCTCTGCTGGTCAACTGTTGAATTGTTTCACCATGTGCTACCTATTTCCTGCCTCTCTTCCAGGTAAACCATGGCTTAGAAGTGCGGTTTTCCAGGGCACCAGGTGAGGTATTGCGATCAACATGCACCTTGCAGATCTTGCAGTGCTACCCCGCAAATGGGGGAGAAAGCAATGAAGAAAAATGACCCCTGAAGGCCATTGCTGCAAAATGCTGCAAAACCGCCGGTACTTTACCGGTACTGGGCGGCGAACCGCGAACCTTTCCTACCAACGGATTTTCGAATCCCAGATGCTCCATGTATGGCACATTTTCATACATTTCCCAGGTCATTTACCTATACCTGTAGATGCCATACATGGACCAGCTGGGTTTGCAATCGTTTCACAGCACTGCTTCTAGGGAATTAAATCCGCTGGGTGGGACGGGTTGGTCTGCCAACAATCCAATGTGCGGTTCCAAAGAATTTGGTTGGGTTCGCCATGCCCATGGCTTGGTGATGCCAGACATCAGCAAAGGATGGACTTCAATGATGTCATCATCCAATCGCATCTGGCACTCGCACCTTCGAAAATCTTTCATTGACGACCATGATGCTCAAGGCCAAGTTCAGCTCGTTCACCCAGCTTACCACCATCAATTGGTTGGTGGTTCCAAGAATGTGGCTGTTATGAACAACAGATGTTGCTAAGTGTCTTTATATCCTTGAAGAAACAGTAGATATAATCAATCATACAACAGCAGTTGAGGGATCCCGGTCCATCCATACATCAGGGTGACGGTTCATCCCACTATGTCACCGGATTGCTTGACCTTGGCTACAGATTTGGGATCACCAAAACATGTGAAGTTGCAGGACAAAATACCTGCAACTACTGACCATCAAAGACCCATCAATTGGTTGGTGGTTCCAACGAATCCTGAAAATATGTGTCAACCAATGTCAACCAAGCAGCTCACAGGGGAAATACACATTGCATCTAGTTGTGGTTAAAAGCACCCACTACTTCCATTAGATTGATGCTTAAAACTAAGGATTCGCCTAGGTTTCATCAGCCATTGGGGTCTAAAACTCGGCACCGAGGAAAGGAATTTTCAGGGTCAACTCCACGCAGCAGAGCAGGGTTGCATCAGTTCCTACCTGTGAAAATCTACGGCGTAGCTTGCACTATGATTGCCGGTCATCAAAATCTACATAGCTGCTTAAAAGCCCTATGATTGCTGCTTAAAACAAGGCTTTCCTGTAGGTTCTTCCCTTAACCAACCACTGGACCATCAGCTCGCTGTGTCCAACACATGCCTCGTGTCATCCTTGTGGCAGGTTTTGGTGGTGCTTCCAGGGCCTGGCTCCTCAAGGAGGGTGCCACTGGCTGACTTGGCCAGAGCTCAAAGAGTCGACGGAAAAATCATTGGATTGACGTGGCCGGTGGCATGGCGCCTACGGCACAGCCTGGGCTGCTTCCTTCCACGAAAAACGCTAGTGTCGCGTGCCGGCAAAGGTTATAAATGCTATATCTAAACGACTTTTGACTGCTATATCTAACCACTTGAGTTTGTCGTGCTAAACGCATTTCATCGTTCGATCAAAGTTGCAGCTTTCCTGAGAACTGAGATTGAAGCCCAAACATTGGTGTGTGAATACTGAATTTTCTTTCCAATCAAGACTCATGGCACTAAACTGTGCTTGGGATAAGCCATCTTCTCGGAAAATCACAGCATCCAGTTGCACACCATCTGCCCCTCAGCGCGGGAATTTGTCCCACCGGAGGGATCGAACCAATGTCCCTGGGGATTCATTCTCGATCTCAGTTGGCCGTCACGCCAGTCTCTCCAAATGTGCGTTGATAAAATTACGAAGCTTGTCCATGGTTGAGGAGTAACATCTTCATGACCTAAGTGGGTTAGTGCATCCCCAACATGGTCATGAGATAACTCCACTTGGACCTGGTGTTGCTTTCGAAAGATTTGCTTCGCTTCTCAGACACCCAGCGCTGCAGTCCCTGTGGTTTCCGTTCCACAAGGCGCATGAACCTCAGTTGTGAATGGAGGACATGAGATGGTGCTCAGGAAACATCGTAGTTGGGTGTGCCCACTTCCTGGTACACCTTGAGCAGCCAATAATGATCACTTCTAAATTGGTGTTGATTGAATCCTTATCACCAATATCATTATGAACACATGTTTAGTAGGAAATCCTTAAACAACCAACACTGATCACTAGGGAATGTTGTTTGGAGGTCCATCAACGGTGCACCCCCAACTCACAACGTTGTGGTTTTCCTATACCTATCAACTGAAAAATCGGTACTAGTTACCATCACGGCGACGAGGACACACCCCATAGCTATGGTTGGTAGTTGGGCTGATGCTAGTTGATGCTAGTTGATGATGGTTCATGATGGTTCAGGATGATTATAAGGTGGGTGTGCGAATCATATAGCATTGATTTCGCATCCCATCATTCAAGTCTGCATTCTCAACCACAAACATCGTCATTCCTTTTCAGAAACCACCATCAAGCAGCGTCAGCAACCATCATTAACCTTTGGTGTTGATTGATCATCTGATCATCACTATTGATGACCAGGACAAAGTTCAACCATTGATGAATCACTGTTGAAACCACTGTTGATTGATCAAGCACCTCTGCCCTGACGTGGACAAGGCACCTGGTCATCTTACTCTGTCCATACTCATGCAGTGCACGATTCGGTGGTGCTAGGCCACCCCAAACTCCTGCGACGCTTCATCTCACGTTCGAAGCTTGGATTACAAATCTTGGTGAGAAAGTAAGGTGATTCATGCTTAATCGATGGTTGGCAGCGCTTTGGGTAATGATGGCTGAAATGGTTGGTGATGGTTGATAATCAGCAAATGGTGAAAAGTGATTACGATTAGAATGCGAGATCCTGCTATCAATATACATCTATGTTTGATTGTAAATCACCGCATGTTCTTGGATGAACTGATGGTGGTGATTGATTTATGATGATAATATTGATTCAGTTGTCGTTAAAAAAATCACTTCACTATCACTGATGATTAGCCATTTACCGGATATGCTACGGTAGTGGTGTTTGCTATGCTCTATTTGGGTGTGGATCTGTCGAACCCGGAACAAACAACATATGGCTGGCATCGGAATGGCGATGGCCAACGCTGGATTGGGGTATTCACGTCATGACAAGTGAAGAGCTGTTGCAGCTGACGAGTGGTTGATTAATGGTTAATGAGATGGTTCATGGATGGCCAATTGTTCTTTGAAGCCAATTATCTAACTGATGGTTGAATGAATATTGACAATAATGGTCTTAAGTCGTAAGTTTTTTTTGACCAATGTTGCTCGTTAGATTTTTGCCGCCACACAAGTCGAGCCTGTATATATATGTATATACAAATATATGAAATGAAAATATGTATACATATCATATATATATATGTATATGATTTGTCACCCAGCTCCTTGGGATTCCTTGGGCAACCATGGCAAAACATTTGGTACCGACCGCTGTGTTTTCAAGTCACGAGAATGACTCAGCTGGATCTTGGGGCAGCTCAGCTGTCCGTAAATGGGGGGTTCTCAACGTGGGGAACCCCAATGTTATGCCTGGTTTAGTACTACTAATGATTAATAAGCTGGATGATTTGGGGGTACCCTTATCTTGAGAAACCACCAAATGACTGTTAAATCATGTTAAATAATGTTAAGGTTCAATAATGTTAAATAATGATAAATAATGTTAAATAGTAATGTTCATGGAGTATTTGGCTGTCCATTTAAGTGCACATTCCATGTTAAATAATGTTAATACCAAATACTCCCACAAACAGCTTCTTAGCAGGGAAAGAAATGACTTGCGGCATACATTGACATGATTTGTGCACCCTGCGTTGAAAAAAACACTTGGGAGCAAAAAAGAAGCCAAACCAGCCCCTCAAGAAGGCCAAATCCCAATGAAAAAGGACACCCCTGTTGCTTGAAAAGCAATCGGCAATCAATTGGTTGACCAGTCGTGAAATTTGCATGAAATCGTGAAATTTGACTCAGATGGTGACTTTGCTCCAAAGCATTGTGGTGAAGGACGCCACTGAGTATGCAAGCCTATTACACAAGATTGTTTGTTGCTGCCACTTCTGAGGAACCATGATACACCATGGGCCCGCAGTAGGGCCACTATAAAGCTAGGTGTTTGGCCTCCAAGATTTGAGTTACAACATGTTATAGTCTACAAACAATCGTGAACTCTGGGCCAAGGGCACTTGTTGATGAACTCAGGAATCATCCAATCGGTGGTTTCTTAATATGGGGAATCCCAAAATTGGTTGGTGTACATCTGTAAATGATTACTATTGGATCATTTGGGCGTCCTCATTTGGCTATGGGTCAAAACCTTGTACCCTTGGTTCCTCCATCATTAACCAGGCTGTTTTCCCTATTGTTGTTGGTGGCAGAAATGGTTAACAATGGTTAGTCATGGCTAATAATGCCAAGCAAAAGTTTTCACAAACCACGCAACAGCCTACTTTTATGAGCTGAGAAGTAGCTGATACTGTTCTCAGTTCATGAACCATAGCTGGTTATTACAGTAATCTCTTTATGTGTTAACAAAAGAATTAATTCCCTACTATTGACTCGAGTTCACCGCTCCAAAACTCGGTCCACCCTGATCGCAAGCACAAATGAATCTGAAACTGGTTGAATCTATCCTATGTATCTTATCTATCTTATCTATCTATCTATCTATCTACCTATCTATCTATCTATCTATCTATCTATCTATCTATCCATCCATCCATCCATCCATCTATCTATCTATCTATCTCTGACGTATCTGTTGTTCGATGTCTGTCCATCTATGATTTGGTCCATCCTCACTGTTAGGTTGATCAACAGCTGGAACTTTTTGATGAACCTCTCCATAATTTTGCTAGTTCAGCCCTATATGGTTACAAACCTTTGTAACAATCATTTCTTGATCATTTTTTCTGCAACATGTGATTTAGTGTTCTTGTTCACCCACCAAATAACTACCAAGATCATAATGATCAACATATGATTACCACATGATATGGTGCTTACCACCATTGCTTATTATCGGATATGATTTACCATTATCATTCCAAACGGCCATATGAGGCAGTGTCAAAACTACTTGCTTGAGGTGTATTCACAGATTTTTTAGAACTTCCCCTAGTGTTTTCCAAGTTTTGGAGTAATCACTATTTTGGGGTATTGTATCGTTTTGAGGCCGTCTCCTGTAGTTTTTCGAGTAAAATCGACAAAACATGACTCGATGTAACGCTTAAGCTAAACGCAATTGACTATCATTGTGTCTCTGGCTCATAGCACGATTGCGCATACGCTCCTCAGTCGCTGCCGTCCTGGTGGTATGTCGAAGGTATGGAAGGAGGAAAGCGGCTCCTTTTTGCTCGCTTGACTCATGATGGACATCACCGGTGTTGTCAAGGGCACTCCTGGTGCGACCTACATGGCGTGGCGATTTGGTGGTGAATGGTGGTTGGTAGTGATGCTAAATGGTGGCTAATGGATGATTATTAACTAGTATGGCCAATCATGGTTGACTACTAGATATTGATTTGGTTGATCATGCTCAGCCATGATCAATGATGACTAATCACAGTTCATCAGGGGTGAACTCATGCTTAGAAAATGGTAACAACTGTGAATAACGCTCAACAATGGTTGATGATCGTGAGTTCTCTCATGGCAAACCGCAATGGCCAGGCCAGTAGTCCTGCCATAGCTGACCCATAGCTGGTGATACGAACCATCTATGCAGGGGGGGTGTTATAACTGCTGCCCCATCCATGTATTATTGATATGTCAAGATTCAATACTAATTAATGTTGATTGATACTGAATACTTATACTAATTGATGTTGGATATCTTAATACTGTAGTGGAATCAATTGGTTTTCATCAACAGCTCGGAGGTACCAAGACTCGAGGTACCAGGTTCCTATGCCAGGCTTGTGCCGGCAGTGACAGCCTGACCCTAGTGGATGCTATTGGCGCGGTCACCCACAAGAAGCATCTTAGCTACCAGCGAATTTCCCAGGAAATCCCCACTGCTTCGCGAAACGGTCACAGCAATACATCTAGTGACGGCTTGTAGACATAAAAATATGATTTGGTGGTTACTCAAAATAGGGAGCCCAAAAAATGGTTGGTTCATTTCTTATAAATGATTAGTATTGGATGATTTGGGGGTCCCCCTATTTTGAGAAACCACCATTTAGTATTGAACATGTTGGGTGATGAATCAACTCTACTAACGTAAACAGGCATGATGTAGAATCAACTGCTCGTTGTTAGGGAACTGGTATCAGCTTTGCCTGTATGTAATTGGTCATTAACCATTGCTAATATAAAGAACAATGAATAAACCAATATATATGTCAAATATAGCTATACATATCAATAACTATGTATAAATAAAATATATATATATCAGAACTATGAGTAAATCCAAAGGTGACTCACCAACCTTGCCCAAGCAAGGAACGAGCTGGCCTCCTCTTGCAACTCCCATTCATCATCCGATTCTGGCAGTGGATCATCTGCCTCAGTTCTTGCAAACACATACGTCATGGTTGTGTAATGTGCACAGTAACAACCTCTCTGTGCATTTATACGTGCCTCTCTCGATCAAATGTACATATAAAACATGAACATGCGAATATGATTTACTGTAATATGAAAAAACAACTCATCAGATGCCGAACGCATGTACATCCACGTACTTCTTATGTGTATATCATTAGGAAAAACGCACAGAAAGCGATTATGTAAAAGATAAACAACAAGTAACAATGTATGAGGACATTTTGCTGCAAAACCCGGACAAATATAGGCTGCCAAAGTGCACATCAAGGAACCCACGGACTCGGGAACCCTTCACAGCAATTGCAAATGTTCAACTGCTATTTTAATTTAACCGTATCCAAAAGATGTTGTTTCCCGGAAGGCTAAGATCAAACAACCATGGACCATGATTGTCAATATTAGCAATGGCCCAATACAGTAGCATATAGTAGTCAAACCACCATCGTGAAAATATCAGCTAATGACTTTTGATGTAATGACTAAGCTTTACAGCAGCCATTGCATGCATATGTATTTATACAATTCTTAATTACAATTATCCATCGGGTAATGGATGATCTGGCTGTGGGTCAAAACCCTGTACCCCTGGTTCCCCCATCTTTAACCAGGCTGTTTTCCCTATTGCTGTTGGTGATTCTACCCATGAAAGTTGGTTGATGAACTGCTTGACCCATAGCCATTTTGAGAAACACCCAAACAAGCCATAATCAACCCATCTCAACCCAATAAACCATGAATGAACCATGAATAAACGATCAATAGGCGCCGCTCAAAGCTGGCAGAATCCGATAAGGACCGGTTTTTCAATGTTTGGTAAGAAACCTTGGAGTATGTATGGCGTTACTTGTACAAGTTCACAAGCCACGCAAGGAAGGCACGACCAACAAAGCGTCGTGCTGTTTTCAAATACCAATTTGGATTCTGAACAGTTGCCCTGCAGAGGAAGTTTCGTCTCACTGTGTGGCTTTCGGGCACAATGCGTTGTACTGTCTCAAGCTCATTTTGTGCATCCAAATGTTCGAAACATCTTGTTCAGAGCATCTAGACGAATTGCCATGGGAACTTTTTGACAGGTCTGCAATGGTCCCCGCCTCTTTCTGAGATCCTGGTGATTGAGCGGGATTAGCAGTTCTTGCTGTTGTTCCTTGCCACTTCGATGACAGGGCAGCAGAATTCTATTGTAAAATCTTGTATTATACAGATTAAGTATATATCTTAAATGCATTTCATTCAATTGCCTTCATTCATCAACCACGATGTCAACTGGAGACCCAGCTCGCCAAACACAACTGGCGAGCCGGCGCAATGAGCTCCTCAGGCTGAAGCCAAGGCTCATCCAGAGTCGGGGCTCTCCAGTGGTCGTGGTCACGTGTCCAGAACCTCGTCGTGCGAGTCGTCACGTTTCGGTGGAAAGTTTCGGCTCACACCTTCTGGTGGGTGATAGTTGATTGATCAACAGCTTAATGATGAATATCTAAGCTTAACAGTGGTTAAAAATTAGCTGATTGATGATGGTGAATTCATTCTTAGTCAATTATTGACAGCTTAATGGTTCATATTTTCTGATGATTAACAGCTTAATGTTGTCAACTCATCAGCATATTCTGGGCATCTCAGCTTCTGGAGGCCTGATGTAGTGTCTGCAGCTGATCACTACTGGTTCATTGGTTGATAACAAAGGATAATAATCAACAAGAAACATACAGAATGGATGGCTATCAGTCAGTTCCCGAAAATGGCTACGTGAACATGTCAACTACTTTGGTACAGGATATTGACCCACAGCAATAGTTGTTGAAATGCAGAACTGTCACTCAAATGTTGAGCTGGCTTGGCACTTTTTTTTCCAACAATGCTACAAAACCAATATGGCTGTGGGTCAAAACCCTGTACCCCTGGTTGCCCTATCATTTACCACTGTTTCCCTATAGTTTTGTTGGTCATGATCCCCATTCGTTGGTTGGTTAATATTGACCCATAGCCATATCAGCAAATCTTCGTCTTGGATGAACACCACGAAAGTGCCGCTAGTCTATTGCCTGGTGGCCAACATGTCCCGCAGGCTCACATCATGATATGGTGGTTTCTCAAAATAGAGGACCCCAAAAATGGCTGGTTTACTACTACAAATGATTCAAAAAGGATGACTTGGGGGTACCCATATTTTGAGAAACACCCATATGATTGATGGAACATTTGACCTCATGAAACCATGGCTGTTTGAGAGGTCACAGCAACTGGCGCCAGCGCTACGCGATGCTACGCGTGTCTCTTTCAGCCCTGGAAGTTGAAAGTTGACAAGCGCAAGTCGCAAGATCCTGTGTTGTTCACCGAAGAAATGACATGATGTTGGGGTCATCCAGAGGTATCCTTATGAGTTCTGATCATTGTCAGCTGCCATCCCTATTTGTTGGTTATCCCTTTCAAAGTCAGGGTAGGATTAATAGCCTACCTCCCCATTAATCAACCACATCCTTCTCCCCAAAGCCTGGCCAATACTAAACTTACAGTAATTGCTTGCTTATTTGTTGGTTCTCCCTTTCAATTGGTTATCCCCATGGGATTGATTGTCCCTATTAGCTGGCTACCAACTACACTTGGGTCACTCTACTGGCTGGTGTTGCTTGGTATCACAGGCGAACAAACCACAAGCGCAAAGGCAAAGGGCATCAACGAACAATAGCAACAAGAACTGCCACCACCACCACCACCGCCACCACCATCACCAGCACCACCACCACCTGACTGACATAATCATCAGATCAAGCTTCTGTGGTTGGAAGGGTGTGTGCATCACCTCTGGAATCCAGTCCATTGCCGATTGGATAGGACACCACTATGTGCCGCTACAAAGGATGATGTGCTTGGAGAAAAACAGCTGCGGCGGCAGAAACAATGAAACACTCTTCGGTGAATCAGGGGGGAACCCCAAAAATAGGGGCTGTTCATGGTTGCCTATGGCAATCAACCTATGGTTGCCTATTGTTGCCTATGATTGCAGCCTTGTACGCATCAGGGTTGCTTATTGGAAGGTTCCTAACTGCACTATCGATTGCTAAGTACACTCTAGTTAGCTAGTTAGTTAGTTTATTATCTACTTATTGATGTATATGATGCACATTGATGACCTATTTTTACGATTGTGTGTTAATGCTTGTTAATTTTGAGCGACCCAGCTACGCACTGAGTATACAAATGATTACTTGTTTTTCTTGACTCCTCAACCTTCGTTAAACCATGGTTTCGAAGTATCTGTTGTTCATCAATGCTGGTTGTGAATAATTGATTATGATTTTGTTTGTGCAAACAATAGTTGTTTATATGTTTGATCGTTGTCAATCCTGCTTCACCTCCAATACAGCAAATAAGTAGAATCCTTTTTACGATTGGATTGACGGTTAACAATCCCCTATCAAGATGATAGGGGCTAATACATAATTGCTTTATGTTGCTACGTATTGCTATACGGCTTTACTACCAATGTGTTGGCTATCATATTCCTACAGGCATTTCGCTACAATTGCTGTAATCATTATATAAATACAATTACAAATATATATATATATAAGAGAAACATACATAAATAAATGCATAAATAAATCAACATATATATACATATATAAATATGTACAATATAAATAAATATATATGTACAATATATATTTACATATATGCTTTCAAAGCAATTATCAAGCAATGATAAAGCAACAAAAAGCAATATATCCAATAGATGCAGTAAAATCAACCATTTCATCTGGATATATTGCGTTGCTATGCACTTCATGCCCGACAATCTGGCTGGCCGGTGGTTAGCTCCAACTTTTGATTTGGTAGCTGTGGCAAGCTTGGCGAATGGGGCATTTCATGGTTGCTAGTGGTTGTTGATGATGGTTTTAATGTTGGCTAAAATAATGATTAATGTTGTTTAAATGATGCTTAATGCAAGGTGATTCATGGTTGACGATGGCAAAAGGATGGTAAATAATGGTTGAAGGCTACTAGGAAGTACTCCTATTGCTTGGCTTTGCGGGTAACAACTAATCATGGTGATCAATACTGGACATGATAGCGCATGTTGGTTGTTGTTAATCGATGAAGGCTGCAATGATGTTTGACAATGCAAATAGTTCACTGGATAATCGCTGCTGGGCAATCATTCATTAACCACAAATTGGGTGTTTCTCAAAATAGGGGACCCCCCCAAATCACCCAATGTCAATCATTTGAAATTTATAGTCATACACCAACCATTTTTTGGGTCCCCATTTTTGAGAAACCACAAATTCAATATTTTCAGTCAAAACCCTGTACCCCTGTTTCCCCCATTCTTAACCATTGTTTTCCCTATAGATAAAATTTGGTTATGAACCACCATGAAATTGGCAGGTTAATATAGACCCATAGCCCTATATAGCTGGTATATCCCCTCTTATTGCTGGTTAGCATCTCCATTGTTAACCATCAACCAGCTAGAAATCACCCTTGGTTCGTTGGTTAACTGCTTGACCCAGCTCGCCATATATAGCTGGTATATGACCCCTATAGTTGCTAGTTATCATTCCCTATTGTTAACCAGCTAAACCAGCTAGTTGACCATTGGTTGTTGGTTGGTTAACGGCTTGACCCATAGCCATTTGGTTGGTATATCCCCTACTCTTGTTACTTACTATACCCTATTAACCATTAACCAGCTACTATTAACCACTAGTTGGTTGGTTAACTGCTTGACCCAGCTCGCCATTCTCCATCCCCATCCCCCAGCCCGTTCTCCACGGAAACGCCTTGGGGACTTCTCCATGACGGTCGGACTCCTGGGCGAGCTTCGCGCGAAAGCGCAGCCAGTTGCTGCCCCAGGCCACATGGTTGGTGGCTAAAAACCAGGGTTTTAAATCGCTAGCTAGTGATTAGAGCAGCCAACAATCCAACAATGCTTCATACTGTTGGCTAGTGATTGTTGGCTAGTGATTCATGAATCGTTAATTGGTTCATAATGGTTCATGAGTCGTTAGTTGGTTCGTTAATTAGTGATTCATGAATCGTTAATAATGAATCGTTATTACTAGATACTAGCTAACAATCCAACAATGCTGAAAAATGGTTCACAATGGTTCCTAATGAGTTCGTGAATGGTAATCAATTGTTTAAATCAATGGCTAAAGTTGGGGAATAAGGGTTAATAATGAAGTACAACCTTATGGTTTGTAAACAAACAATAGTAATAGTTCGTTATTACCAATTATGAAGTACAACCAATTAACAATAGTTCGTTAGTGGTTTGTGGCTGATTCATGGTTGATAGCGGATATTTGATGGCACTGCTCTGTGATGGCACTGCAGCCAGTGCTTCTGGGCAGTCATGGAGTGATCAGCGCTTCGAGCTGTGCGATGGAACAATCAACACTTCTTACAAGGTGGGCCCCTAACCATTTATAAGTTGGGTTATAACCCCTATAACTGGTAGTTAACCCTAGTTAGATATGGTATAACCCAACTTATAAATGGTTCGGGGCCCACTTCGTAGAGACTACAAGCTGGTTGACTGGTAATTGTAATTTAGTAGTAGCAAGGTTCCACATTTGGGCTGGTATGCTAAGCTGGTTAACTGGTGACCAATCATTGCTTGGTGATTGACTGGTAATCATAACCAATGCTTTACTGGTAATCAATGGTATATCTAAAAATACCAGTACTTATTATGTTATCAAATTTTATTCCGGTACTTGTCGCTGGTCAAGAGACGTAAAACCACTTATTGACTGGTAATAAAAATGTATAACTTAACGCACCCTACTTACATCTATGACAACCTGATCACCAATCATAAGATTCTTATCGGTATGCATCTTACATCCTGGTCACTAGAGGATCGGAGTAAGAAACACCGTTTCGCACATAGCTGATGGCAATCCCCACATAGCGTGACAACGTCACCCACAACGTCACCAGTCAAATAGTAGGTAACCAGTTCTAGATATAGCTGGGGTTGGCTGCCAGCCCCTATTTCACGGTGACTGGAAGCATAAGGTCAATAAACCACAGAAACACAGTCAAATGGTGCCACAGTTCCTGTGATCCATCAATGGTCAACATCGACTGAGACAAAGTCGATGCGTCAGGTTGATTTTGCCCAGGCTTTTTGTAGCTATGTCCAATGTCATATAGTCGGTGTCCGGCTATTGCTCCCCATGGCCTTTCCCTGACCAGCTTATTGCACCTTAAGATCCCTGAACATACTCACCATGATTGATCATGATCCAGTAGTTATGGTCATATCAAACATCCATTGGCCATCAAGCAACCATAAATACACCATCAACAAATCATCCATGATTGATCGTGATAAAACCTATATCACCAAACAAAATAGGTTGTCGTCACCACAGGGCCCGACTGATGTTTCTCGTTTGCGCAGCTTGTCCATCAGTACTGCCACACGTTTGAGTTCTCCAGGCTTGCTCATAAGTGCCAGTTACAACGAGCTGTCTAAATGGTGACATGACATTAAGCATGGTGAACAATTCATGGATGCTAATGATTGCATACAGGTGGGTAAAGTGGCTGATGATAGTTGATAAGCCATGGTTAATCAGCTGGTTTTGCTTGTACGGTTAATGGTTCACAATAAAGGATAATAACTTCAACAAGAATAGCTATACCAACGGAACTTTGCGGGGGTCAAGCCACCCACAAAAGGCCGGGCACAGGCTTGGGATGCAATGCTTATTATTACCACTAGCAATGGCTAACTTTGCTTATGAGTAGAAATGCTACAGGGAGAATAACATGTAATAAGCAATAACAAAGGTTCCAAAGCGTCGATGATTGGTAGAAAGGGTCGGCGATGATTGATTCACCTTAAGTGATAGTGGTCAATAATGAATCGTGGATACTATGGCATGATGGTTGACAATGCTCGATCATGCACATATATGTACAAATATGTACATATATGGCTGATCATGACTAATGTTACATGGGAAGGTCAATGACTGACTGCCGATAATGATGAGTATTTATGGTGCAGATCCCCGGGTAATGATTCACAAGAAACAAAACTAGCCTAATCATATCCAAAATGCAAACAACAATCTTTGGGATGTGACAACAGCTGTTCGTACTTGCTGGCCCATCCTCAATGCTAGATAACTTGCCCGCTCATGAGCCTGTGAAATTGATCTGTCTATTCTTATCACCTAGTGCTATCGCTATTGATCCCCACAACCCCACAATCGATGTTGGATCATAAGCCAACTGGAAACTGAGCTCAAGCCAGTAGTGTAGCCTTCTGATTTTGACATCAGGAATGATTCACGAGTTGTGTTGCTTGACAGCGTTGCATTCTATACAATTAATGGAATTAATGGATAACATCAGCAGAAATTGTATAGGTTCAAAAGTCCACAGCACATCACATCACATCACCACTTATCATGGAATACCCATAACAGGGAAATTAAACGTCGATGTATACCAGTACTATCCAATACTGCTGTAATCGATCCTGCTGTGATTGTGTTTGTGGAGCAGCTTTTGTTGATGAAATCGTTGCCGCCAAATCACTCATCATTATTGGTAACCCGTAACAACCACATTTAATGATTGGAGGACCACAAACAACACTTTAGCGCGGCCCAGAAAACAATAGTTGCAATTCATGGTAATGCAACATGTTTATACGCTTTGTGTGTTCCTTAAGTTCTCTTGCAATGAATACCCTTGAGATACAGTAGATATGCCACACCTGAATTCATCTACATAAATTTCAACATGTATCTTTGCAAACCATAGATGAATATATACAGCACGATCAAGATCCGGGCTCAACTGTGGCAGTATACAATCTGCAAAAACGATAGCAGCTGAATTGTTCTTGCTGCATCACCAGCATTTGTTGTGTCTTGCCACAACCTGCCAGGTGGCTGCGAAAATCATTACAACGACATACAACGATGATGTGCTTCAGGAAGAGTGGCACTTCTTAATGGGACTTGTTGGTATAATGGGAGATCATCCGGTCAGCAATGGTTTACAGTGGTTGATAAGAGGGGTCAATGAAAGGAAAATTAAGCGATAATGGCCATGTCTTCAAAGCACTTCTTGACTTTATAGTTGACTTGACCCTTATAGACTTAGTTGGGGCTTAACCTGCTTAAAAACAGCGTTACATCTGCCAATGGGAAGTTGTCAGATCCTGACTGTCGCTGATTGTTGATGGAGAACCACGTGCCAAGACCGTATCGACACATACAAGACGTGAAGGGTCAATCTGAAAACGGTGTTGACTTAGATAAACTTGTGCTGATAGTCAAACTGATTTCAAACACAAACTACTCTGATGGTATGGTTATCTGCAGGAAGAAACTAAGCACATAATTGATCTTACAATAGAAACTGCACAGTTTCAAAAAAGTTCATCCAGCTGTATGTATATGCACATACATACATACATACATACATACATACATACATACATACATACATACAGACATACAGACATACATACATACAAACAAACATACATACATACATACATACATACATACATACATACATACAAACATACACACACATACACACACAAATACACACACATACACACACATGCAGACATACAAATATACATACAGACATACATACATTACATTACATTACATTACATTACATTACATTACATTACATTGCATTGCATTGCATTGCATTGCATTGCATTACATTACATTGCATTGCATTGCATTGCATTGCATTGCATTGCATTGCATTGCATTACATTACATTACATTACATTACATACATACATACATACATTACATACATTACATACCATTACATACCATTACATACCATTACATTCCATTGCATTGCATTACATTACATTACATTCCATTGCATTGCATTGCATTGCATTGCATTGCATTGCATTACATTACATTACATTACATACATACATATGTTTCAATTAACTTGTACTTACTTGAACGGTATCCAGATTCCGAGTAAGAATCGCGCCGGAAATCTCAGGTCACGAAATGGTAGATGCATAGAGGAAAGGATCGATTTGCAAAAAGTTGGTAGTTGGACACAAGCAAATATGCATTTTCAACATGATGCCACTGATTTCTGATCGACAAATCAATAAGGATCCCTAAACATTGGGTCTTGCTGGCCCATCCCCATTCTTGTTCATCATCAATAGGGAAAAGAGCCAGCGAGCTGGTGCTGATTGACAATCTCATCTGGCTGGTCAATACCCTGGCGTACCATTGTCACACCAGTGTCTTCTCTATTATTGTTGGTGAACTATTGTCTTCCATGAAATTGATGGTTGATATTGACCACCAAAGCAGTATGGCTTACAAACCCAAACACAAGGGTAAAAACTGCAAAACAATCAATGAGTGATGGATTTGTCATTGCTATGTTAGATTACCAAAGAGTTTCGCAACAGTGGATGGACTCAGCATTGTGTTTTTCTCACCAAGTCGCTTAATGGCAATGTTGGACAGGTATACATGACCCAAGAAATCCTCCGCCTTATGTTGGTTCACTATCCATGTATATTGCATTGTATATATTATCATATCTATCTATCTACCTATCTATCTACCTATCTATCTTTTCTGATCCATTTACCAACATTGTCCTCTAAAATGATCAGAGTTCTAGACCAATGGGGTATATGAAATTAGTGATCGAGCTCATCATCCGCAACCAACAATTGCAGCTGTGTCTCAAATGCTTGTGGTCGGTCAACAATAGGCTGGTTGGTGGCTGTAACCCCTACGAGATATCGGTCAACCAACAATTTGTTGATAATTACCATGACAATTAATAATGTTCAAAACTACCAACCAGTGGGGATAACAGGCAGCTGGTTGATGATGGCAAGCAATGGCCGTAAGTATGTGGTTGTGGGTCAATATAAAACATGTGATCTCTTAAGATGGGGGGCTCCCCAAATGGGTAGTTTATTATTGAAATGATTGATACTGCATTTGATGATTTGGGGGTTCCCTATTTTGAGAAACGACCATATCGTCCATATCGTCGTTTCGAGGATGTTAACTACAGGTACAGTCATTGACCACAGCCACATCCAACGGTCAATTGTTGCAATTGTGCCGGATTTGTTTGATGTATCAGGTTCAGAGTTGTTGATAACCAACCGACTGCAGACGATGGTTTGGTAAGTCTATTAATATTTGCTAGAAAATGATCGGAATTTACAGTCAGTCAACATTTGTCAACCGTTGACCCAAAAGGAAGATACAAAGACAAATTGATTTTTGGAAAAAGCAGACAAAAAAGAAGATACCCATCATTTGCTAAAGGGATGAATTGAAAAGCGAAATCCTTTTTGGGGTAAAAAGGTTGCCCCTATTATCAACTTGGTGGTGGTTCATCATCAATCATTAGCATTGGCTGCAACTTGTTGGTTTCCTGTCAATGGCTGCAGCTTAGGTAGAATCGAACTGCGATACGGCCACGGTTGTGCACCCTATAAAGGTAGCGTGCAACCCACTCAAGGTAATTACTAACCATGGTTGCTCACCACTTAGCATGCATGGCAACAACAACCTGAACCAGGGCGGTCACTGGGAACTCTGGCAACTGCTTGATTCAATCGACCACATGGCGGCTCACTTAAAGGTGTTTGGGTTCCCAGAATATATCATGACAATCTCTTGCTTCTATCATGACCATCTATCCTAGCAAAGCCGAGTCTAGCAACATGTAGAACTGTGATAGTCTAACATGTTTTTTCATGAAAAAAACCTCTTAGAATGGTTGACACCCAGTTGCCAATGAGACCAAATACAGCGGCTAACTTGATAATCGTTAATGCTCTTCATTCAGAATACCTAGTCATAGTCAAACTAACTGAGTCCTTGTTCCTGTGATACACCAAGCCAAAATGGAAATGTGCTTGCATTTAAACCAGAACAAATGCACCGATGTGTTGGACCATCGGCAACGGGTGACTACATACCCAACTGCGGGGGTAGTGTGTGTAGTGGTTTAACTTTGTGCACTCTGCCAGAAACACCTCTGCAAAGCTCTACGCAGGAAATTAGGATTCGAACTTCCAAAAAAGGCATGATCTCAGTTTCAGCACATCCGATGGCCTCCATGGTCAAGTAGAATTATTGATCATCAACCGATTTTGCTTTCCATTCTGATTAGTTATCTAGTACTGTACATCCTTGCAGGAAATTTAGCAGCAAAACATATCATGTGATTCTCCTTTTGCTTGGCTGGGTCTGGCATAGACTAGATCACCCAAGTTACGAGTAGGACAGTGAATCAAACTTGATGTACTGGTATCCCCTCACTATGTATTGATGCTGTTAAACTACGTGCTACAAACTGTGGCATGGGCAGTAGGGTTAATCGTTGGGCTGTAGCGTGATGTCATCACAACACAGCCAACCGCCTTACCCCAGCAAACCTGGTGTCCAGAAGCCATGCATGGCATAAACCCCGAAGAAGGCGATGTCGAGTGAAACCGGTTGCCGCTGCTTCAATGGAATGTACCGCATATTATTCATGGTTCCCTTCGGGGAGATCTAGAGAGATCATACACCAAAGGAACAACACCAGCGGTTTCTCGTACAAATGGCGGTGGCTTATCATGGAAATAGCCTGCATTTTTTCCAAACAAACCACTTGTAATGGAATTCTATGAGTACCAAAGGTTTATCATGACATAGATCTTCCAAAACACAGTAATACACAGTATTAACTCAATATTCACTATTCTTAACCATCATTAACCAATAATAACCATCATTAATCATCATGAACTAACCATTATTAATTAACCAATATTAACCTATTATCAACTACTATTATGAACCATTCTTAATCATCAATCATTATGAACCATTGGCCAAGCCATCGATTGGCTGAACTGGCCCTCTTTGGGCGGATTTCCGATCCTCAGACTGCCGGAGCTTTCGGCCAGGTTCAGAGACCCGCTTGGAACTCTTCACACTGAAGATCTTTGTCATGCCGACTGCCCATGTGTGCATCATTACCAGCATTAGAGGATTTATGGCATCAGCAAATTTATGAATTACTAATGAACTAGCCTGATAAATACCTAGCATTAGCCTGATTAATACCTAATTTGATAAGATTCTGCCATTACCGACTGCCATTAGCCCGCTTAACTTTAGTTTCTGTCAAATATACACAATCTACATCATTGATATGAATTTTCCTCAAGGACCCACAAAAGCATCCCCAGGCTCCGGCGATCAGCATCCAGGATCTTGAGCTGGTTGTTGGAAACAAACCCAAATGTCTCCGACAAGAGTTGGCATATTTCTAAAAATGAGGAACACCAAAAATGGTTGATTTACAGTATCACTACAAATGACTACTAAAGGATGATTTGGGGGTACCCCTATTTTGAAAAAAACATATCTCTATTTGTCATGACGGGTTGCCAAATACCCTGAACCAGCTTCTTCACAAGCAATATCCCACGTTTATCAAATGTGAATCCACCATAACTTGAGACCAATATCATCATTTGGTATGTCAAATAGCTGCCCACCATTCCTCATATCGTATCCCATGAATGATAGCTTCTGCAACAAAACTATGTACTGGTAGTCTTAGTCGTAGCTTTGACACCAACACTTTGACTATGGAGAAGAATGGCAGGTACGGGGTTGGTGAACCATTTTCCAGGAAGATTGACAATCAATCAAGCATGATTCAAGCAATGATGATTGAACGGTGCTTCATGATGGTTAATAATTGTTGGAGAAATGTTCAATTGTTGATCAACGTTCTATTTCAGGACAGTTCATGATGATGGACGCTGTAACAATGGTGCTTATTAGTTGATGATGGTCAATGAAGCTTAATTGCATGTTTGATTATGTTGTACAATATTCACTGATCATTGTAAGCAAACATCAATGACTACTTTACACAAAACTAATATGCCGAAATTATCTTTATGGTTCGCAAATGGTTGGTACTTTCACCCCAATAGCTTATAGTGGTTGATGTGAATAAATATCTTGTTTGTTCAGGATGTGTTGTTCTTTTCGATGGCTCATATTATGATAGTAAAACAATGGTTGACAGTTGATCATGGTTGAAAGTGGCTTATAATGGCTGATGAATGGTTCCTCAATTGATGTTTGATGAACGATCAATGAATGGTGTTGTAGTTGATAAATGTTGCGAATAGTACTACGAGGGTGACCATGTTTAAGAATAGGACCATCAAAGGAAAAACTTTTTCAATCATACAGAACCGTAGGCCCCAATCAAGTTTGCTTTGCAGAGCATATGGGTTTCCCTTCAAATATTGTTGGTTTGTTCTTGTGGGTACCAATTGTTTTGTTTCTGGTCAACGCTATGAGGGTCTTCAATTCCCTAAGCAAATTGCTTCTGAATTTGGGCTACCCGCCTGTGATGACTTTGACGATTGCAAACAAATGAATGCTTAAAAAAAACACATATATGACATAGCACATTCAAGCTATAGAAAATGAATCACATCTTGTTGCACCTAAAGTGTGATATCTTCAAATCGGTGCTTGCCCTCTAAAACTTGATATTTCTTTGTGGATCTCTTGAGATACAGAAGAACCAACCTCGCCAACTTGCTATCCCAGTTGGGTCAAGTCCCTGGCCTGGGTGGCGATAGCCACTGCTTCAAAGAAGATTCACGTGGTATACCCAACGATCAGGCAGCAGTATTGGGCACCACTATGGACATAACCCAAGCAGTCTGAACCAGCGCATGAAGCGCGGGTGATGTCTGTTGAGTCCACCACTTGTCATCACTGAGTGCTTTCAGCGGATCCATCATTGTTCACCCACAAATGTCGTTCATGATCAACTTGCCATGAGACTTGTCAGGGAGAGACAGCAAGCCATATATATACATATATATATATATCTATCCATCGTACACAAAGTGACGTACACTCAAAACTGCAAAAATATACTCAAAACTACAAATATATATATATATATATTGAAAGAAATATATATGTACTTAAAACTAACATGGCAAAGGTTGGATGACCAGTTTTAGCACTTGGGATATCCTTCTCGTAGGGTCCGGCTGTTAGTTCCACAATGGTATTTGTTGGTTCTGAACCAAAAGAAAAGCCTCACTCCGTGCCCTACTACGCCCTGGCCCATGCTTGGCCAAAGTGGCATGTGGATGTCAACCCAATTATGATATCAGCAAGACAGTATATTCAAACCGGTGTCTATCTATTTCCTACATCGTATGCATTTATATATGTATTTTAAGTCAAAACATATACATGTATAAATGAAGAAATAGATATACATACAAATAAATATAGATATATTAATGTATATATATATATATCTATAAATGTATGCGTGGTACACGCAAACAAAATACCTTGTTGTGAAAGACCATCCAAAAAGTGCCAAAAGTTCATCTTATTTGCCAACTACCAACAAACATATTATCTTGCCAACCTTACCATCCAACAAAACCTGCCGATATGCATATTGGATGGTATCTTAACATAGGATGCCATATACATCCAGCATATGTTGGATGGTCTTTTCTTTACATCGCAAAACCCGCCGTGGGACCACCCTTGGATCTCATGTAGCTTTCATGCATCTCTTCAGACCGTTCGAATCCCGGTTCTGATCAGGACTGGTCGATCACTTATCCTACCCTTCCAGTTACCTGAAAGATGGGTAAGCAACCCCAAACAGCGATGGTAGAAACCAGCTAATCACCAAACAATATAATGATAACTGAAGCAAAGGGTAATGTATGCAGAACTTATCTTTATCTACATTCACCGACTGGTTGAGGGATCCGACCGAAAAGACTCCAACGGAACCTTGGGAAAAGCTCCAACAAGGGCCTGGTGACCCGCAATCATTTCAAGAAATGATCGCGAAATCCTACAGCCACGACGACCTTTGAAGCCAACATGAGCCAACAACAGCCCAGATGCTCAATGCCGTTGAGGGATATCCCAAACCGACCAGGGTCAGATCCCAAGCGGTGGAATCTCAGAACTGTATTCATCAAGGAGGGCCACCATGGAACCGTTGGTTGTTCCAGCTCGTGGTCACCTCTGACAGCCATGCTTAGTTACACTGTTACTGACTACCATGGGGGCTGTCCTACCATATGGGTGTTTCTCAAAATAGGGTGGATACTCCAAAAATGGTTGGTTTATTACCTATCGATGATGAATGGTCAATATTTGGTCTTTTGGCGTGCCCCCTATTTTGAGAAACACCCATATGATGCTTTTCTATAGGATCAGCCCTCATCCGTGCCCCAAGGATATATTTGATCATCGACGTACAAATTCTGAAGGGCAATTGTGAACCACGATAAACCAACACCTTTCCACGCAGAATGCCCATAGTGCAAGGCAAGATTGCTGTACACCCTCCCTACGCTGTGTGAATGGTGAATGAAACTATCTTTGCCATCACTGAGCATGATTAATTTCCTGGTTGCGAACCCTGTCACACACACATCTGCCGTTACATCAGCACCATCCCAACCATATCCAGCTGGGTCCGTACGCGCGACTGGGGGAACCCGCTGTTCCCCATGCCTGCCACTACCATCCTGGCGAAGGAATTGACAGTTGTCACCCATCATGAATCATCATCAACTGGTGGGGTCTCAAAATACGGGGATCCCAAAAAATTGGATGGTCTTGTTTTTGCAAAAGACTAATATTGAGAAACACCCAGCTATTTATCAACATGCCAATCACGAATCAACGACTAATAAGATCAGGGGATTCAGAAATATACCTTCAATGGGAGGTATTGTTGAGTCCGTTTTCAGGTCGCCACAAATCCTCCTGCGAATGCTTGATCCCCATTGCCGGCATTGAGACACGGCTGAAATCACGGACATCAATCACGATGCGAGTTTCGCGAAATCGCCACAGGTTTTCCGGCATGTGGTGCACCCAACAGCTGATGATTGATTCATCGAATGAATGGTCTTCCTCAAAAACTGCTTCATGGTCAATCTGTGATGAATCAATCATGGTCAACTATGGTTGATTGTTATTTACTTTGGTTGACCATATCAACTGCTTCATGTTCATGGTCAATCTGTGATCAATCAATCATGGTGAACTATGTATGGTTAATTGTTAATTAGTATGGTTTACCATAAAGCAATCGTTAATGGGCAATGAATGGCCATCAATGGCAAATCAATCATGGGTGAACATTGTCACTCATGGTGGTCAGTTGGTGGTTTGACAATGGTGATTCAGGGCCGGTGTGGTTGACACCAATGGTGGTCATTTTTACCAATCAATTGATTGTTGTTTGGTCAACGATGGTTGAACAATCGTCGATGATGGCCAACACAGGCTAGTGAAAGATTCTCTAATGGATCTATGCTCCGTCCTGGATGGATGGTAGTGGCTTATGATGATTCCTGACTGCTAAAACCTATTCACTATTGGCCAATTGTGGATGATGGTGGTTCACAATGAATCAATCGATAACAAGGTGATGATCACCAAAACTACAACCATCCAGGCAACTGGCAAAGGTCAGTCTTCACAATGAAAACGGATTAGGGAAAATATCTGCCTAATGCAAACCGAGCACACCCTGATGCATGATCACTGATAGCATCTGTTCCTCGAGAAAATACAAGGACAAGGGCCACAGGAGTCATTTTAAATGCAGGGTTGGGCTTGAGGCATATGGCTTTAGGGCCTCATGGTGCAATGGTGCAGGATAGACGGATGGACTTAGAGAAGTGAACCTTTGATTTTTTGAACTCTGAATGACTATCCACTGGAGTTTCCGGTGAATATGCCTTGGATTGACTAGGGAACCGAAAAACCGTGATTGGATCAATGCGTAAAATATATAAGAATACTATACAATCTACACATATACTATGCACACCACTATGTGATACAGGATGCATAAATATTGCAATCAGAGGGTGCACCCCATTCCATGTCAACTTAAGACATTCCGACCCCCGCGGTCGGAGCAGTGGTGTTAGCTTTGGAACCCTGTGATTCCAAAAGGTACGACTCTCTACACTTGAAAGGTTCCTGGTTGGTGGTTCTGTTCCCCAATTCTTTCTGGTTCAAGTGATGGTGGTTTATTGATATGGATCCACCATCAACATCCATCAACTGGTTGGTGCTCTCCAGAAAATGTTGGGTCAATCAACCTCTCAAATGAATTGCCTATTTGCTATGATTTGATTCATTGACGAGCAAATCTTTGGAACCAACTAGGTTAACCAATGATCGAAAGGGTAAACACAATTCAAATTAGTTTAACCAACTGGTTTAACCAGTTCAACTAGTTTAACCAACTAGTTTAACCAAATTGGGAAACACGAAATGATTGAAAACCACCAACCAGCTTCCCTTTCAGATTGCCACAACCACCCATGGTATCTATTCCCAGCACGGGGAAAGATCCCGTTTCCTGGGATTCCAATCCAGTGTCAGTATGATCGTCACAGAAACCGTGTTGCTATGGTTAAACTGATCGAAACTCTTTGTCGTGTTGGTGAATGATGGTTAATATTGGTTTGTAATGCTTTTTGTTGGGGAGTAATAGTTCGCAGGTAAAAACTCTTCATAATTCAGGACATGAATCATTCCGGCCTATGACCAACAGCCATCATTGTGGCTATCCAAGAACCATCTTTAGAACTTTAGATCAGTGACGATACCTTTTCCCAGAGACGAGGAAGGTGCCAATTCAGCCGGTCTCTCCGCGCACTTTCTTTAGAAAAAGACCGTGGCGCACTTTCTTTGGAAAATGACCGCGGCGCACTTTCTTTGTCAAAAGACTTTGTCCCGAAGGATTCGCTTCGTTTCTGTAGGATCCTTGATTTCAGAACCCGGGGGTTGTGTTGCACCTGATTCATGAACCTCGGTAGCCGAGCGTGGTGGAAATGGGCTTCACAAATTTGATGGCGCACGTACGTACATGTTCCAAGAGTTTCTGGTGGAATACGTGAAGATATGTTGGTGGTTTCACCCCGTCTGAAGAATATCAACCAACCATTCCAAAGAATACGGAAAATGGCAGCTAAAATACCACCAACCAGATCGTCATCCCCTATTAACAATTAGTTATAAGCAATCATAAAACCGAGCCTGTTTACCAAAACCTACCCAAGGATATCATGATCATAACCTCATCATAACTACTTTACTTATTATCATTACCAGATCATAAAACTACCAAACCTGGTTTACCAACCAAACAAACCCAGCTTGTCAAGGATCGGCCCATCAACCAATCTCTTGGCGATGCCGGGAAGTCAAACATCGAAGCGTATGTTTTTTGTAGGCAAACCATCTATAATCAGTGGTAGATCTCCAAGAAGCTGAAAAAACGGTGGATTTAGTTGACTCGCGTCTGTCTGACAAGGAAACCTCCTTCGAAGGTTGGTAGTTGCAAGCCATCCCACAAGTACTAGTCAACCAACCAGCCAGCCAGCCAACCAACAAACCATTTTTTAACTAGTGGGAAAACCAGAATGCTCAAAACAAACAACCAAACACCATAGTAGCTGGATTTTCCACTTGCATGTTGGTTTACCAAAGGGCAAATGGTGGGATTAAAAGATCAGGCCCCCATTAAGCCCGGGATTCATGAGAGAAGACTAAGTCTGCAATAGTACTGTAAATCCTTGTCAGCAATAAATCACCCCACTGTTGCTTGATGTGAAGACACACCAGCTACTGAGATGGTAAGGCATTGGTCGGATAATATCTTACCCATAAGACTCAATGATGACATTGCTGTACAGTTGATTTGCCATTCTCCGGTTCGTATCTCCCCCTCTTGGTCCTTATCAATCACTGTGCATCAAAGAGGAAGTTTTGAAGTCAAATGTCCGAATGTATGGACAGTTGCAGCTAGTAGTCCTGAAGAAGAGATGTCAGAGAAGAAACTCAAGAGAGAATCGAGAGACAGAGGGAGAGAGAGAGAGAGAGACTGAGAGAGAAAGAAAGGGAGAGACTAAGAGAGAGAGAGAGAGAGAGAGAGAGAGAGAGAGAGAAGGAAAAAGAGAGAGGGAGAGAGACAGAAAGTGAGAGGGAGAGATGTGTTTGCATGGTAGGAAACGCGCTTCTGTGTGTTTTAATTGTTGTGTGCTCCAGGATGGTGAAACGGTTGGGTCGGTCGGCTGGGGAGGTCTGTGGCGAGTGCGAAAGAGTTGAACACCTTCGTGGCTGGAAGCACAGTTTGGAAGTCAAAACCAAAAGTCTTGCCGCGTTGATGGTCCGATAAATCCGGAAATAGAGATCGAAGGAGGATAGATAGATAGATAGATAGATAGATAGATAGATAGATAGATAGATAGATAGATAGATAGATAGGTAGGTAGATAATAAGTAGATAGATAGATAGATAGATAGATAGATAGATAGATAGATAGATACATAGATAGATAGATAGATAGATAGATAGATAGATAGATAGATAGAAAAAAATATAGATAGATAAATATAGATAGATAGATAAATAGATAGAACGACAAACAATTAGATAGATAAATAGATAGATAGATAGGTAAATAGATAGATAGATAGATAGATAGATAGATAGATAGACAGATAGATAGATAGATGGATGGATGGATAGATGGATGGATAGATAAAGAGATTGTGAGATTGAGAGGTAGAGGCATAGAGATCTAGAGGTAGATTGAAAAAAGGAAAGCTAGACTGTCAAACAGAGAGAGAATAGATAGGCAAACAAGTAGATAGGCATAGACAAAATAAAGCAAAATAGAATACGATCAAGAATTAGTTGAATAGGAAAGTACATTAAAGCAACAATAGCTTGGGAAAGCAAATAGAAATACAGAACAAAAGGGAGAGAAAAAATAGATAGGTGGATGGGTGGATGGATGGATGGATGGATGGATGGATGGATGGAGGGATGGATGGACGCATGCATGCATGCATGGATCGATCGATCGATAGATAGACAAGTAGAGAGGTAGGTATGTAGGTGGGTGGGTGGGTAGGTGGGTAGGTGGGTCGACAGGTAGGTAGACAGGTAGTCAGATAGACAGGTAGACAGCCAAACAAATAGCTAGCTTCCCAAATTCTAAGGTAGATAGATAGATAGATCGATAGATAGATAGATGGATGGATATAGATAGATAGATAGATCGATGGATCCCTATAGAGAAACAAACATGTAAATGAATATACATACATACACCCATAGAGTTCGATAGATAGCTACTTAGGAAGATAGTTACCCAAATACGTGGAAATATACGAGGACAAATTAGCATAAAAGGTAGCTAGACACATAGATATATCAACACACAAACAACTGCAGGATTCTGTACATATTATATACAACCTGTATATATGTAAAGAGATATATATATATATATATATGTATATGGATACGTCAGGAAATCAAATTAGGTCCATGGAGACATTAGCAGAACAAATACAAGGACAAACACATAGAGGGCAAACAAATAGACAATGCAACCACCTAACAGCTTTCCGTCGCCTGTCCCTTTGCCCAAATTTGCGACTGCCAAAATCATGCCTGATCAACATCGGACCAAATAAACCACAAAAAAAGTAAAACATGCATTAACTACCATTGGGTCCTCGCACTCCTGGTAGCTCCAGCTGGCTCCCCCTTCAAAAGGTTATAAGGATACCCCTGGCTCCAAGCAGCTCCCTCCCAACCACCAGCCAAATAAACATTCATCAACACATATGATCCCCTCATGACAATGGTTATAACTCGGATTAGCCCTATTTAACCACAATAAACCTTCGAAATTTATTGGTTTTAGGCCTTATTAACCCCATTTAACCACTAAAAACCTATGGAATCCATCAGGGGTCAACATTCATGACTGCTCCACGGACTCCCTCCGGACAGGGACTTCATCACGTTGCACTGTCCATACTCGTGCAGCAAACGATTGGGAGCTGCTTGTTCAGCTGGAACTCCTGACGTGGGCGGTTGAACCCATTGGGTAATCGTGGTCGTAGACTAATTGCCCAAGAATTTGTCAATAGAATGGATCACTGACCAATTAGTTTACCAAATTTGGTTAGAAATTGGTTGGTGTATTGGATCACTGAATAGTGGGAAATTAAATTTCCCAATACACTAACCAATTTCTAACCCATTATTGGGTAATAGTGGTTGATCAAATTGGTTGGAAATAATGGTTGATCATATCCATGGACAATGGACAATCATTGATCAACAAGTAAACAATGGATCAGAATGGGTAGTTACTGGTTGATCAATGATGGCCAATAGTCAATTGAATGCTGCTTGGTGGATAATCCTTAGTACTCCAGTCATACCTTCTGAAAAGTTTGGACCCTAAAAATCAGCCCTTTTTGTACAGTCTCACAAGCCAACGCAGTAGGAAACTGAGCGACTGAGCCCATATTTTTCAGTACCGAATAAGGTAACTTTGGGATAAGGCTTGGCTCGGAGGGTTGGGTACCAGGGTCCTTGTCTTGATGTTTGACTTAATTAATATACGCACGATCTGCCAAAAATCATCGGCGGAGTTTCCATCGAGGTTTCTGTCCACCAAGTTTCATAGCAAATCATATGGCCATGGGTAAATATTAATCAACCAACTAACAATAATAGGGAAAACAATGGTTAATGATGGGGGAACCAGGGGTACAGGGTTTTGACCCACTGCCATATGAACCACCATATGTTTGGTTTCCCAGGTAGTGGTACATTTATTTGATCGTGGTCTGTTATTGCATGAGGCTGAAATCAGTTTCCCAATGTAGTCACGTCATTTAACTTTGCCATCTGTTTGGTGTCTATATACCTTCCCCAATGACAATTTGAGTCATGCCTTACCAGTACAGTTGGTTCGACAACCCCATAAACAACAATTCAACTAATTGCTAAAGACAACGTAATAGCGTTAGCTTTTTGCACATATCAAAAATATGGAAAAAAACAACACATCATGCACCATCGATTTTCTCCCCGAATCCGGAAACGAATTCGGCTTGCATTGAAATCACCATCACGGCTCTCAATTCCTGGGCTTGAGCCTTGGCCAAATAAGAGCCAGTGAAGCATCAACATTGTAGTGATCACTAGTGAACCACTATGGTGACTGATTGCAATCAATCATGCTTGATTACAATCACTAGTGCTTAATGATCATTAAACAATCAGTGATTAACGAATTCACAGAGTCACCAATCATAGTTTATTAATTAACTTTTAGCCATACTGAATAGCCATTAATAGTATATAGACGCTTTACAACCCGTTCATCACAAAGTCACTAAGCATACGGATAATTAAACACTTAGCAATTAACCACGTGCACTAGTAATCAACTAGTGATGGCTAATGATTGTCACTGATCACTAAGTCACATGCTCTTGTGTGAACAAAAATATTAGCCATGATTAACCATCGATTAGCATGAATCACTCAAGCGTAGGGTGAACAATCATGAAACAAACAAATCAATGTGACTTTCCGTCATTCAATGGTTGTTTCAAGTCGATTTGTTAATAACAAATCATGAAACAACAAGTCATTAAATGTCTTTCGCGATTGTTGTAAAGTTAACATGACCGTCATTCAATGGTTGTTGATGTGCCATGTAGAGGTGCTGGTGTGTGGGAGAAAGTAGGGCCGCATCTTTCGGTTGTTTGTGCATCCCAGTTCAGTCCATCATTCACTGATTCAACCAGAGATGGGTGTGGGTCAAAACCCCGTACCCCTGGTTCCCCTATCATTAGCCATTGTTTTCCTTATTATTGGTTGGTCACTATAGGCCATTACTGGTTGGTTAACTGCTGACCCAACTCGCCAGATGATTCTGAGGCTGCAAGCAAAGGTCCAGCTCCCCAGCAACACAGCAAAACTAGGCTAACAAACTATCAAATGCCTGGCGGTCGATGACCCAAAATAACGATATGTTGAGAAGGTGTGGAGAAGCCAATGTGTGTTTTAGCTCTTTTTGCTGTGATTATTTGATGCCCTGTTGCTGACCTGCCGGACTGGCATCGTCCGTTTCTGAGCCTTCTCGCAACTGATTCAACTGAAAACGGCACACAACTTGCGGTGTAAATCAGTGATGGACCTCACGCAGGGACCGAAAGAATCAGGTGTGTGAAAACACAAAGAACGAGCCACCATCCAATCATGAACTTCGCATTCAAAACATCTACATTCAATTCTGGTTGGTGGTTGTACCACCCCTATGAAAAAGTATGTTTGTCAACAGGACAACCATTCGTTGATGCTAGTGAAGATAGAACCTGTCAATCAAACCACCAACCAGAATTCTTTGACCTGTGCTGTGAAGTGAAGTGTGTATAAGTCAGGTTGATGGATGCTCTAGATCATTGTTCTGGCTGTGCTCGCAACCCATGAGAATCCACCATGACCTTTCTCACTAAGCCAAATTAACATCGCCTCTTATCAATGAATCAGGCACTCCACATTTAAATCTTGGATGGCCATTATCTCAGGGATTGTAAGTGGTCAGGAATTCTGTTCAAGTGAGAATCACAACTGAGCCATTGACCTTGTTTGTTTTGGATGGACAATCCCCATGACCGCTTTCACCAATCAATTCTATGGGTTGATTGTCCGATGTTTGTAAAATACAATACACATCTATCTATCATGTTCGTGCATTCATCCACATGTATTAAAATACATGTCATATGCACGTGTAAAGATCAACATAGATATGTATATGTAAAGAACAATTATATTTATAAACACATGTTGTGAGTATTGTTGGTCCATCCCCACTTTAGAAACCAACTATGGTTGACTACCTCCACCATCTCCGGCCGTCCTGGTGGTATGCCGTAGGTATGGAAGGACGAGCGAGGTTCATCTTTGCTCCCTTGACTCATCAGGTGCACCAACCACGGACATGACGGTGAGGGAAGGCTTTCCGTAGCGGCTTCGGCCTGCAGATCGCTGGACGAAAACAGCCATGCAAAACAATAAGGGGATGAGAACGAGCGACTGCCATGCTATGAAAATGAAAAAAACATATATACTGTAAATATATATACTTTTATAGGTATACATCTCTGTATGTATATGTAAATCGATCTGTATATAGTATAGGTATACATCTCTCTATGTATGTGTATATCGATCTGTCTTTAGATAACTATTTAAAAAAAAAAAAACATGTACATATTTTTACATAGCCTACCATACTAATGTAAGAAAACTATAGCGACAGTAGTGAATCTTAGAATATGTGCAACTCTACAGAATGAAGTCAGCGAAGAAAACCTGTGATATGGCTGTGGGTCAAAACCCTGTACCCCTAGTTCCCCCATCATTAACCTTTGTTTTCCCTTATTATTGTTGGTAGATCCTCCATTAGTTGGTTAGTTAATATTGACCCATAGCCATATTCCTGACGAGCGCGAACAAGTTCCCCTGGGCCGCTGATGATTTACCCTGCTTGAAGGCCTTGAAGGTAATGATTTTCAGCTTCGATAGCTTACCAAAGGATAACTTGGTAACACCATAGGTTGGTCAATCCGTGACATATGAGCCTAGTCAGATTGTTTTCAACAATAGTGGGATCCTAACTTTGGGGTTTGTTGCTATCGTCACTCAGGTATCCATAACTTTATGCTGACCTATTTCAGAGACGAACTTCATCTGAGCAACGTTTTTTTTGAATGTTTGGGCCTTTGTCATTTTCAGGCGCCTACGCTGGAGCCTACGCCTGCCTACGCCACCACCGTGCCAGCCTACGCAAGGATTTGTGTATAACAACTGCCTACGCACGGCCTACGCGCGCTGTGTTTTGGTACATCACGTTCGTTTTTTGCCTACGCCACCATGGGTTTCGCCATTTAGGAATATGATTTCGGAATATGGTACTTACAATAGTTGAGTCAATCCTTCAATCTAGCGGTCAATTCTTCAATCTAGCTGGCCAAATCCGAGGGTCTAGGATGGCAAATTGGGTGTTCGCCTACGCAGTGCCTACGCAGTGCCTACGCAGTGCCTACGCCACGCCTACGCGGATGACAAGCATCCAAATTCCATTTGACCAACCGATCAGTCAACCGAACAAACAACCAAATAAACAAACAATCATTTAAACAATTCGACCCCGTTGGCTACCTACGCAACTGCCTACGCGACATCAACAGCTATAAAAAGCCTACGCGAGCCTACGCTCCCATGCAGAATTGCCTACGCGACACATCTCCAGGACAAGTCCTTTATGATTCTTAATTGGTTAAAAAAAAACTCTGCTCATCTGAGGTTGAGATTTGTGAGGTCACAGGGAGTGTTTTCTCAAATGCCAGAGCAATGCGAGCTGAGCGTCGCTGTCGCTTTCGGATTCTTGGTTCAGCTTGACTTTGCGGTCCATAATTCCTGCTATCAACTGCCAAAAATGATAATGATGTCCCCAAATGTCATCAATTCGCAAAGCAAAGTACCCCCTGGTAAACAAAGCTGCCAATTCTGACTAACACACTCTGGGAACTATAATGGTTGATGATGGTTGGATGATGGTTAGATGATGGTCAGTGATGGTTGTAATGGGAAGTCCACCAAGGAAATAGCTGATTTGAATGACGACGAATCGAAATTGTATCGATCCCAACAAACAGGACCTGTTCAGTTGGCGCCCCACTGCTGTTCGCTCCACGATTGCTGACTGCTTCTGACTGCTTTATAAATATATCTGATATGTATGTTTGACTGTATCATTTCTTTACATTGATTTCATTGATTTCATCTGTTTTGCTGACTTGCATCATTGAAAAAAATAACACATGCATCAGTGATTTACTTTTAAGCTTTGAATCTTAGTGGTGATTCGCCAACATGCTCGCCAGCCCACCACAAGCCTCATGAGTCAACTCCCATTCGCCAACATCAGGCACAGGATCATCTGCCTCCAAGCAGTCCTGAGATCATGGTTGATTCAATTTGCATGGAAATTGTGCACATATATGCAGACAAACATAGGTGCTGCATGTACATGTATACAAATACATGTACGTATGTGTACTAAACATATTTAATACATATTCGCAAAAACATATACATATGTGTATCTTATAGCATTTGATAAGTACGATAATCTGATGTCAGTCAATGAACATATTCCTGCACTAGTCACACAGTCTTGACAACCGTGACAAAGTTCATTCTGGTCCTTTTATCCGTCCTCATGGTTGGTGAATGGTCCGTTGTCTTCTGGTAGCCAATCCCTCCTGATGTTGCCAACTCCTAACACACATTGGAAGAACCAAAGTATTTCATACTACCTTCAGATTTACCGATGTCGTGTTACACGACCCAAACAAAAAATGCAGAACATTGTTGCATCATGTCTCCAAAACATCAATGGCTTCATTCATTTGCGAAACCAAGAGCTTACTTTGGATTGACGCCGTGAACAACCCAAAATCATCAAAGAAAGTACAGTGGCATACCCAGAAATGGGCATCTTGATGATTCATCCCTCCATAGCAGGTGCAGTTTACCGGGGAACAGTTGTGAGACAACACGCCGTAGTGATGCAACCGGTTTTGAGGGAGGGCAAGGCTGTAGTTTCCAAGCCGCCGGTGAATAACTCTTCAATTCTGCCATCGGACCCTCTGGTGAACTAACATGGCAATGGGAAATCCACCATAAATGGATAATTTATGAAAAGGTAGAATCCAATTGAAGTGATACTCCCATGGGTTGAATTCAACCGATTGTCATCTTGTTGATTGATTGAAATGTGCAACCAGCTACATCAGACATCGTTCACAATGCTCTATAGATGTTTCTACTACAATCTAAACCTACTTATGAAATATCCTAGACCTACTTGCCACATAACTTACAGGTTTTATACTTGTACTAGTTGGTGGTTGAACCACCCTGTCATGAACAAAAATGTGCAAGTCAACCAACCCCTTGGTCAATATTGGCGAACATAATACATGTTAATCAAACCATCATCCAGTTGTCAAGCATGATTTTTAGTTCACATTTTCCTCTATTAACCCTCAGAAATCCTAATACAAACCCGTATATAACTACCAACCAGTATCACTCGGGGGATCTACGTCTGCACAGGGGTACCCATTGTTCAGGTCCGGAACATCCTACAAAGAAAAAGGATCGTGAGATTCAGATGTATGGCGAGTTGGGTCAATATTAACCAACCAATAATGGGGGTTCATAACCAACCAACCAACCAACCAACCAACCAACCAACCAACCAACTAACCAACCAACCAACCAACCAACCAAGGGTTAATTAGCTGGTTAATGGATGTTAATGGTTAATGATAGCGGATAACAACTAGCAACTAGAGGGGATATACCAACTGTATGGCTATGGGTCAATGTTAACCAACCAACCAAGGGTGATTTCTAGCTGGTTAATGGTTCATAATAGGGAATGATAAACAGCAATAGTAGTGGATATATACCAACAATATGGCTATGTTTTGACCCACAGCCATATAGTGGAGTGATATATATATATATATAATGCAGGTTGTAGTCTCTTCTATTTTATATAAGCTGATATGAAATATAATGATTCAAATGACGCTTCTTATACAAGAACCATGCAGGTGATTGGATCTATAATGATCAGAATAGTTCATTGTTCAAACTGAAGCATTGTTCATCCACGCAATGGTCAAACATGTTCAAACACAAATCTGTTGGAAGGAATGATTATCATCCAAGGAACTATTGTTTCAAAACAAGGCAAAATCAAAGATGATTCAAATGAAGCAAAGTCTTTTTTGGGAATCCTTTCCGGCCAGTTTTCTCAAAGGAAGGGATGTGCTATGATGTGCTTCTTGGTTCTTTACCATGGTAAAGCAGGTTGTACCCCATCAACACGGCTTTGAGTCAAAACCCTGTACCCCTGGTTTCCCCATCCTTAATCATTGTTTTCCCTGTAGGTTGGTGGTTCTTATATGTTGCTATCCACCGTCACTGATGGTTAATATTGACCCAGCTCGCCACATGTCATGAATCTGCGCCCTGCCTGGTGCCCATTGTGTTTTGTGATGTCGAGTCGATTCTTTCCCCATGATGACTTGGGCCTCCAGTAGACCTGGAAATGGTCGAAAATCACTATATTCTCTAGGGAAAACCTAGGAAACAATCTATGAATATAGGATATCTGAACCTTTGCGAGGTGAGAATCGAGGTAGCCATTGGACCCAGCCTTTTTCGCCAAGCAACGGCAAGATCTCTGGGTTTCTGGGCAGCAACCTCTGTGACTGGCAGAGTTGACAGTGTCGGGGCTCGACAAATGGACCGGAAGAACCTCAGGGGGCAGAGATGATCAATGCAATTGTGAAGTGATCAGAAAATACTGACATGTCAGTACGTGTATATATATATATATATATATATCTAAAGGTAATTATATACATATATATATATATGTGAATATGCTATGTCCTAATATGTGTTAATCAGAGATAGAGAATAGAGAACAATGAAAATGTAGATGATTATAGATAACTGTACATATATATATATGTATATATATGAATAATATGTTGTAAATTAAAACAGAGTGTGCATATAGATATATATATATATATATGGACAAGTAGTATATCTACGTTGGTTCTTCAACGGGCGACCAATGAGACCGCTGGTGTTACCACCATGTCCGTCGTTGTACTACTACATGTTTCCCCAAGAAAAGGACAAACCATGATTTAACTTACAGATATTTTACTTATAATATATATATATATATATAAATAAATATATTTACATTACATATGAATATAAGTTCTTAGTGAAACACCACGCTGGTTCCTATGCCCATGGACTTGTCCACAAGTCTTAATCACTCGACATAATTCATTCTCATGAACCATCATTCTCAATCCAACCATCAATCACTATGAGCAATTTGTTTGAATCATGAATTAACCAAACATGGTTCAATTGCTATTAGTCAAGTATCATTCGTCAACCATCAATCTATCATCCCAAGAACACAACTCTCGCAACTCTGGCAAGTCAGGAGAATCACCATTCGGAGTAGCCAAATCTCACTCTCAACAGCAGGTTTCAAGGTGTCGTAGCAGTAGCCATAGTATACCCCAGACCTTCATGGAAACTGCTGCTTTGGAGGTGCATGCCCAATCAGCATGGAAGTTCATACTATGAAAATAGGAAAACCAACAGGAACCTCCTGCGAGATACTTGGGGGACCGCAGCTGGACAAAGCCATGACCACCCATCGAACATCCCCTGCTTCATGGATCTGGCGTCGATCAGCAGGTTCCAAGGCACTGGGGTTTGCTGGGTGTGTTCATCTCTGGGATCTCCATCGCGTTATCGACGGACATCATTGGCAATTTGGATGGAAAAAATCTGCGGAAAGTGGTATTCAGCTGCCATGGGATTTGGCCATGAAAGGCTACCCAACTGCTAAGGGTAGTGATAAGCACCGCCCACATGCTTGGTCACCCGAACATGTTTGCAAAGCCGAACAACAAACCTTGTCCTTGTCTCTACAAGCATAATGAACGAGTGCCACAGGAATCCGGCATAGAAATGACTTATTTTCCACGGTGTCCCAAAAAAAAGCTGATTTTCCACATGTTTCATATGTTTTTTTCATGGTTTCATATGGTTTTCTACGCTTTTTCTATGTTTTCCCATAGTTTTTCTATGGTTTCGCAAGCAGGATCCCTGGCTTACCAAGCCTGGCATCCCGTTTGTCAGCCCTGGTGGCCACCACCCCGGCGCGGATCACCGGTGAGGCTTCGTCCTTCTCCTTGAGGCTCGCCTGCGTTGGGTGGGACCAGTCTGAACCAGGTAGAACCATAGGCAATAACGGGGTTTACTAGGGGATAATCACCCACAATGGCAATACCACCATCTTTAGGGAATACCAACCAGGACTAACCAGGGATTGTAAGTGGTTTTGAACCATAGGGTAAGAACAGTGATCAACCAGTCAAGGGGATTTGAGTGGGCAATAACAGGGATCCATAGGGGACAATCACCAACAATACTAGTTAAACAACAACCATCAGGGGGGTACAAGTGGGATATGGATTTGTGCCAAGCCATGACGGGCAACCAATGGGTCCCAGCCAAAAATCATCATTTACGTAAGGAAACCAGTGGTTGCCTGGGGGTTCCATTGGTAGATTCCCTTCGGTGATTCATGGTTGGTTAATTGTTTATTATAAGGGAATATGAACCATGATGGTCGTTAAGGATGATTAATGGGATTCCCATTGCTATAGCGATATTTCATCATCGATATCGACATTTTATATCATATACTGTTAGAACGTTAACAAACGATACCTATATTCCGTGGTTCAGCGCACATTTTGAAACGTGTACAATTATGGTTATACCAATGGTAAATGACACTGCTTGTAATGGTTATTCATAATCAACATATTTTGATTATTGATTATGCATTCTCGTGATTATGTTTATGATTATCATGATAATGGCTGACTTTGGTTAATTATTGGGTAATTATGGTTAGGTATGGTTAGTTTTGCTTATTCAACTTTAAATTGATGGTGAACACTATCACTGGCAATTTGCACAATTGGTGAACTATTGCTAGTGTTAATGATGATGGCTATCATCTGGATGACAATAGATGCTGAGAATAGATGATGATAACCGATGATGATAGTAGATGATTACAATAGATATATAATTGTAAAAGATGATGATATATGATGATGCCACATGATGATTATGATAATTGATGATGATTATGATAATAGATGATGATTATGATAATGTGATGATGACGATGATGATGATGATGATGATGATGATGATGATGCTAAGTTAATACTGATCATGATAAGGATTATGAGGATCATCATGATGATGAAATGATACTCGATGATGATAATATATTTCATAGCTATGGGTAATAGTGCGCCAATACTAACTCATAATGATGATACAAACAAACGGCAAATGATGGTGAACTATAGGGGGACATAACCAACACTAGGATACATCAATGATTCATGATGATCAACAATGCTGAACTACAAAGAATAATCATAAGTAATGATATTGCAAATTACATAGCTAGGGGTAACATGACCATACATTCAACATAGTACAACTAATAAGAATCACCAAAACTAGGGTATATCAATGGTTCATGATGATGGTCATCCTCCAAAACCAGCAAGATTCTAGGTTTACTACAAAGAGGTTGAATGCCCACACAACACACATGAAATGTGTTTTACCATGGATTAATACATATGCATGTATACTTTGACCTTTATATAGATGCAACATAAATATACATAGCAAAAACAAAAAAGTCCAATTAACATTAGTAACAAATCTTATATTTGTATCAATATATCTCTGTATATGTAAATACTGTATACATATATGTAAATCCATGTGCGGACACAAGTTGTGCAACTGCACATGTCTATTCAAATGCTGTACCTCAGTCTACGATCAATCCTTATAGCATAACTGCCTTTGCTGGTAAGCTAATGGAAAGCCCGATCAAGCAGGTCGGTTTCTGTTGATGTTTTTGGCCCAGTGAACTGTGGTTGGGTCCTAAGTATGGACGGTCCATCCCTAGATCGAGTAAATCTTTGAAGAAATGGAATGCAGGAGGAGTTCATACTTTTGCTATGTATTTGGCAGCATTCAAACAGCCGAAGTGAGGAGGCTACTGTGATCAAATGTTTGCTGCAGAAATCACTTGATACCCCTGAAATTGTTGGGGTAACTTCATCTTCCACGAGCACCTGACTGTACAACAATGTAATCATAAACAACAGGGACCACACCCTAGGTATCGACCAATGCCACGGCAGCCCAGTTTTGCAACCTTCCTGAGTTGCTGAAGAGTCGTCCGCAAGGTCAAGGACCGAGAACGTGGATCGTTCAACCAGGACCATCATTCAACATGGACTAACACCAATCTGGTTATTGGTTTCAGCCTCTATGAAAAATATTAGTCAACCAGCCATTTGTTAATGATTACTAGGGAAAATAAAAAACGATTAAAACCACCAACCAGCAATGCCTATGACCAAAGCATTGCTGTTTTGCAGTTGTCAGATGGTGGTTTCTCAAGTCATAGGGGACCCCCCCAAATCATCCACCATTCATCATTTTTAGCAATAAACCAACCAATTATTGGGGTAGCACCGCTTTAAGAAACAACCGTATGAACTTGGCAAGTGGATACAATCCATGATACCAGTAACGCAAGGTTCAATCCAGTCATGCCAAGTGGATAGTTGATTAATCCATGTGCTTCCGTGGTTTTGTCGTGATCCACAAGGCTACCCTTGTAGCGTCCAAAACTAACCACATCTATTTCATAAGAAACCCAACGGTTTCAGAGGGACCTGATCTGAACAATGCCACAAGCCCATCTGGCTTCCGGTCCCAACTCCGGGAGACGTGAGCAATGCTGATACACAGTCCATTGCAATCCGTGTTTTTCCCTTTGTTGTTGCACATTGGAAATGTCAGAAAATAGGATGACAACCCCCAAGAAGCCAAACTGGTTTCCACACCTTCAAAGGGCCAGGAGCTAGCAATGATTCTATGCACAACTGATAAAGGAATACAACCACGGCTAAAATTGCATGAGTCAAATCACAGACTATATGAAATTTATCTTTTGCTCTGTGAGTATGAAATCCTGATGAAGCATTTTCAGCATTTTCGACCAGTACCAAATAGCTCTAAATCACCAATACCTATACACGCCATAATTCACCCATTAGTTGAGCAGTGATTTAAAATACCATTGACCATTGGTTACTCCTTCATCGATCATTGAGCATTAGTCATTGGCTAACCATAGTTTGACCCGGTATTAACAGTGGCTAGTGGTAGTACAGCACGCACCATCTGATAATCTGACGTGGCAACTGAAAATTGACCATACATGCATGATTTCCCAGTGGGTTTCCCTATGAGAATTCTGCATTTTCCATCACCACGCTAGATTTCCACGGCTCACGTTGTTCGTCGTACTCGCCGCAATCCGTCAAGGGGTAGCGTCGGATGCGTCGCAGCTATGCGATGGTGGCCATGCACGGTGCCAATCGGGGCATTCATGGTTAGCAATGGTTGATGGTGTACTTCATAGTAGTTGTTCAATCAAGTATAAGGTGATTGGTATTGATTAAATGGTCGATGAATAATTAGTGAAGGAATATCACTACGGCAATCATCAATTAATCATTACGAAGGACTCTATCAACCGTTCCCTCAGCAGATTCCGTAGTAATGTCTAGTACTGTTGGTGATGCCTATTGAACCATGACTGGAATAACCATGTGAAAGCTTTCATTCACCATTCAGTCAACCATTATTCACCATTCACCATTGACCAAACATGCACCAACCAACCATTAAGTACATAGCTCTGAGCCAGTCGTCGCATCACAAAGCCCTTGAAAGCTGTGACGAAAGTAGGCTGTGAACATGGCCCACAGCCATTACACGCAAAAAGGCTTCATGGCCAGCCGCGCAATTTGAAGCTTCTTGAAGGGCTTTTGAAGGTTAGCAGCTGACGATGGCCGTACAAATCCGTACAATGTCAGGTACTTGGGACTCCAGAATCTACCCAAGAGTACCGACTTTTGATTGATTGTTTATGCCAACTATTCCCCGAAAAGATTGCTATCATCAATCATGATTGTCAACATCGTAGGTCCGGCATATGGCTTTGTAACTTGTATCCACCTGTTCACTGGTGATTTCAGCCTTCAACGTGATCACAAGTGATTATGGCTGAAAGGTGAAGGTACAACACCTTTGCCAGTGATTCTTACTTCTGATGATCTGTGATTGATGAACCAGTGCTGATCACCATTAAGAGCCTCTCATGGGTGCATAAATGGTGATACCTACCAAGCATCCAATCATTACCATTATTAGCGAGAAAACACGAGGTTTCGCGGGCGCACTACTTTTGGACAAACAATACCCATGAGGTGTGAAAGAAGCATTGAAGCATCCTTTGTTCACAGGCATTGATGGCTGAATGGTTCAATCATTGGCATTGATAGTGGTTAGTCACACCATTGAGGTGGCTATCCCGAATGTCCCTGCACTGGTTCTTAGTGGTCGACAAAATAACCTTGGCAAAGCTGCGGTTATGGGTCCGCCCGTCAGGTACACCATTTTGAGCGCTTCAAGAACCAAAGCGCTCTTGCAGTGAGGCAAGGAAAAGGTATTTTTGATGGTTTGTGAAAAATGATACATGAAGAATGCATGGTTACGTTGTTTGTTGTCTTTTTCTTGAACGGACATTGCTTTATTATGCATTAGCTCTTTGCCTTTCATAACAACCATTGGTGATTACCAAAAAGGAAAATGGCTAACAAGCAACATGAATTGTTGATTAACAATGGTTGAATATGGACTGGTAGATACACCAGCAACAAGATTGACAGGCTGATCTTGATTCCAGGAAGCTTGCTATATTTCTGCGCGCAACCAAAACAGCCTTGCTGGGATATTCCGCTTATATCCAGGTGCTGATATGCAAAAGGAGGAACAAGTAAATGATGCTTTGGGTACTCAGCAATCCCGTAATTGGTTGTTGTTGGCTAATATAAACACTTGATCAACTAGTAACAGCTTTTAATGGCCTTTAAATGCCTAGTATGGCCTATTAATGGCCGTTATTAGTTTGTAGTTGTTGATTGGCTATTATTTGCTATTAATGATTGGTTCATAAGCTGACTAGTATGGCCAAGGCCAGCTCTTGGCCGCAACAACACAGTTTTAATGGCCAAATTCAATTCCCTTTTTTGTGAACAAAATCACCATGGGTAGTGGCGCAAAGGTATAAGAATCCCTCATCAGAAAAAAAAAACATCAGCAAACAAACATGGCAATTATTGATGTTGGTGCAGTATTTAGTTATGATGAATTATGATATCTTTAGTCAAACTACCAACAATTGAATAATCAAGGATTCACCATTGGTTGACACTTATTCAGCCATTGGTTCACCGTTGGTCAAACATTCATTCAGCATTCCATCTCAGGCAACGACTGAGTTATGCAAGGATGAACTCACCTATAACATGGAAGACAACAACAATAATGTCAAGATAAATGGCAAACCAACGGTTCTTGCAAAGATGATACAATAAATGCTTCATCTCAGGTGCAAAATGGTTGATCCAATGGTCAAGCAATCGTGAGGGGATACTAACACAGCCAGTATGGAAGCTGGGGATGGGCTCAGCAAGTGGGTGACCGGAGTGGGTTGTCGTCAACACTAAGTCATCTGCATTTGATTCACTGGTCAAATTTAGCACAGAGTTGATAAGAACTAAATGCAATGGAAAATACTGAAAATGACTGACCTATCGACCAGGGTTGGGATTCTATGCTCAATTTGTTTCTCTTTGTATGCTCATAAACTGCTGCAATTTAACGAGCTATTGAAGCTGTTGATTTGCAAAGTCGAACAATAGGCTGGTTGGTGCATTTGCAAAACGATCTTCCGTGAACCATTGATGAAACAAAAATATACCCTTGATTCATCAGGATCAACCTAGCATATACCCACTATAACGAACGAATACCCTTGCGAAGCATGACGTTCTCTACGATTTGTGGTAAATACAGGTGAGCGATGACAATGATTTCTCATATCTCGCAAATATTACCATTTCCGGTAAACGTATTGAGTACGACCAATGACTAGTAAAGCCATCTATTCAAAGCATTGTCAACCAGTACCAATATCTCTAGATCACTAACCATTACTTCAGCATTGTTTGAAATCGATTGACCATATGATGGTTTCTTAAGCCATAGGGGTACCCCCAAATCATCCATTAATAGTCATTTACAATAATAAACCACCATATGATGCCGCGTTTGAAGCTTCCAAATTGTGTATTCCACGCCGTATATTCGACGGCCGCGGGGCTCTAGACAGCGACAGATCGTGTCGTGCCTCGACCAATCTGCTGAGGCAGAGGCGGACCCACCAAAGACCCCCAGCGGAAGGCAACCCGGTTGTATGTTTGTATGTACATTTGCATGTTTGCATGTATGGCTGTCTGTATGTATGATTGTAGGCATGTATATATCTACGTATGCATTTATGTATGTATGTATGTATGTATGTATGTATGTATGTATGTATGTATGTATGTATGTGTATGTGTATGTGTATGTGTATGTGTATGTGTATGTGTATGTGTATGTGTATGTGTATGTGTATGTGTATGTGTATGCATGTATGCTGTATGCATGTCTGCATGTACGTATGTATGCATGTATGCATGTATGCATGTTTGCATGTGTGCATGTATGCATGTATGCGCATGTACATGTGCATGTTTGCATGTATGCATGTATGCATGTATATGCATGTACATGTGCATGTTTGCTTGTATGCATGTACGCATGTATGCATGTATGCATGTACGTATGTATGCATGTATGCATGTATGCATGTATGTATGTAAGCATGTATGCATGTATGCATGTATGCATGTATGCGTGTATGTCTGTAAGCATGTATGCATGTATGCATGTATGCATGCATGCATGCATGCATGCATGCATGTAAGCATGTATGCATGTATGCTGTATGCATGAATGCATGTGTGCATGTGTGCATGTATGCATGTATGCATGTATGCATGTATGCATGTATGCATGCAAGCATGTAAGCATGTATGCATGTATGCATGCATGCATGAATGCATGTCTGCATGTAAGCATGTATGCATGTATGCTGTATGCATGTATGCATGCATGCATGCATGCATGTAAGCATGTATGCATGTATGCTGTATGCATGTATGCATGTGTGCATGTGTGCATGTATGCATGTGGGCGTGTGTGCAAATATGCATGTACGCATGTGGGCGTGTGTGCATGTATGCATGTATGCATGTACGCATGTGGGCATGTGTGCATGTGTGCATGTATGTATGTATGTATGTATGTATGTATGTATGCATGCATGTATGTATGTATGTATGTATGTATGTATGTATGTATGTATGTATCTATGTATCTATGTATCTATGTATCTATGTATCCATGTATCTATGTATCTATGTATCTATGTATGTATGTATGTATGTATGTATGTATGCATGTATGTATGTATGTATGTATGTATGTTTGTATGTAAATACTGTGGCTGACATGGTCATAGTTTTTGATAAGTAGAATGTTCTCAACTAAGAGCCTTGATCGGACATTAATCACATGCAAACAGGTAGAACAACTTCGTCATGTCACCTTGATAAAACATACTACTGTAGTTTTGGCTAACATGTGAGAACGTGAACATCAACCTAAACACTTTTAAAACAGTATTACCCATCGACCAACCTGTGCAAATCACAAACGGAAAGTGGCTGGTAGTGCGTGTACTCATTAGGACATCTGTGGATGAGTCCGTTACAAACGGAGAACATGATTGAACAAACACCTAAACCATAACACACACACAGGTATGCATCAAAAATGCCCGTGCGTGATTCGCTGCGATACCTGCTTCCTGATCTACAAGAATCAGAGGATGCCATGCCAAAAAGACGTATCAACAATGGCTTGGGAATTCATACTACAATATCCTTTTCTTCCTGTTACCATTTTCGTAGATAATAAACTGTTTTTTTTTCCATTGCTGTTTGGGCTCGGTTACCTACTTAATGGTAACTGGAAGCATAGGGTTGATGCCCAAAAGGCACCATTTCCTCAAAGCATGACCCATGTTGTCATGATAACCTCAGCCGGTTTTTGGGGAAATGGAGGCCGTGTTATGGGCTGTGGGTCATCGAGGGGACCAGGTCGATAGACAATGCGCTTAGTGTCAAAGGACCCCGGCGAATCGGTTCACACATCGGACACCTGTGCAATCCTGGAACGAGAACCAACCATTGAACAGCGGCAGTTCGCCATGGCTAGCCACTCGTGGTTCTTAACCGTTCCCCAGTGGTGATGGCTAGATATGGCTAGTATCCGTCGCTATGCTATCCTGTCCACCAGAAGCCATCAACCATCATTCGCTGGTGGATCTAGTCATGATATGTCGTTACTTGTTCCTATTATGTGAATAAAGTGAATTTAATTCCTGACATATAACGACACCATATCCTGGATATACCACCAGTCAGTAGTTTCACCAGGGTCTTTGACACAGGTGGTGGGGCTCCAGGAATTCAAACAGCCGGAAACACCCCGCTGGTCAGGGACCTTCGTCCACTGGCCGTAAAGCTCAAAGCAGGGCAAGCTGCCATTTCAATGACTCGAAGACCTTCCAAAGACCAGTTTCACAATTTAACGAATGGTTAAACTGGTGGTTCTAAATCTAAACTTAAATGGTTCTGGTAAACGATGGTTCTAGAGTTAAACTGATGGTTCTTTCATGTTTAAATTTAACCATTAGTTAACTAATGCTTAACTGATGGTTCACCCGTTTCATCAACGGAATCCAAGAACTGCGTAGGGAACTTGTGCCGAAAGCCATTTTCTTGAAGGAACTGACCATGTGAGCCTGCACATGAAATGCCAATACCTCGAGTTAAAGGGCATTCCTCTCTCGTTTTGCACTCTAAACCATGATGTACAGTATTGCTTTACAAAAAGAAGGGGGCACGCCCAATACCACTCTGTACATGTCCCAATAGAAGCTGTCGCTCATGCAATGTACGTGGCATGATATTAGTAAAATGCCCTACTTGATGAATCAGCAAGCCGCAATAACAAAAAACCAAACAAGGATGGGATACGGCAAAACAACTTAATCCCAGCTGAGCCAATATGTGACTATCTTACCACTTGCTTAGGCCACTCCTGGTAGCTCCTGAGCTTCTCCTTTTAAGGGCCACAGGGATACCTCTGGCTGGCCTCGCACTCTGCGTGAATTCATGGCTAGTGCCAGCTGGTCATTAGATCAATGGCGCTTGATGTAGTGGGATAGTTCCACGTATGGCTGGTACCCTGCTAGTCTGATGAACATCCCGTGACTACGACCGAACGAGTCGAGCTGGTGGGGTACCCCTTATCTGGATGGTTGGTATTGACCCAACTCCATATATGGATCTTGATGGTCAAAACACCTGCGATACGACTGGTGACTTTCTCAAGTCTGAAGACCTGGTGACTTGCAGCGGTTGCTGTGATAGCCATCAGACTCCAACCTGGTTCTTGTTTTTTATGGATCAAGAGATCCAGTCACCAGTCAACCAAAGAAAAAAATGAGAAAATCGATAGCTAGATGACTCATTTTATCCTGATTGTTTAAGCTTCCGGTTCACTTTCCACGAACAAACAAGCCACGGAAGCTTCGCAAATGTACCTATGGTCAACCGAGAAAATGGTCACGAATGGCTGCAGCTCTGCGCTCAAATTGTCTTTGGCGCTCGGTGGTTGAACAATGCAAAGCCTGCTTGGAATCCCTGCTTGAATGCTGGTCACTTGGGATTGAAGATTGGAAGTACTGGACTTCATTGCACTGGTAGCATGAGTGTACTGGCAGTTACATCGTCTTAATATAACAAGAATTACAGCAAGCTATTCCAGCATCAACATTATCATCGATACAAACTGTAAATGTATCGATGATGTAGCTCGAGAAGTTAAAACAATAGGATATAACATCAATCAGTGCAGGAAGTATGAACATCAACTGCGGTAGTTTGAGCCTAAAAACCAGTCCGTTAGAATGCTGGGCCTTAAGAATGGTTCATGGCAGTGGTACATGATAGTTGGCGAGGTTTAGTGATTTCGCAAGCTGCCGCCATCATGATGAGTGGTTGAAGCTATATTTTCATTTTTCGAAATGATCGTTGACTCTCAAATGCTCATCATTGCCAACTATCACTATCAAGAGTCATTTGGGTATTTCTCGACATAGGGGTACCCCAAATCATCCTTCATATGAGTCATTATTAGCAATAAACCGTCCATAACTTTGGAGTTTCCGATGGCTTCAGAAACCACCATGTACCAGCAACCATGTCATCCTCCAGCATCATCCTCGGTCTGAACCTGCCAAACAAACCAACCCTAATCGTTGAGATCCTCATTTGGGTGGTTCTCAAAATAGGCAATCCCCAAGTTATGGTTGGTTTACTCTTTAAACAAATATTTGAAATGGATTGAAATGGTTTATGACTTGGATGATTGGGGGGTTCCCAATTTGGAGAAACCACATTTTTTCATGTTTGGCATTGATCAGGGCACTGAAGCATGGGGATTCGCAAAGGCTTCAGCTGATAAAAGTTGAATCCGACCGATACAAGCCTTACAAAAGTATGCCGGAAAAGATCTTTTGCCCGCATCAAGTTGCGCAAAAAGTCCGCTAAGATTTTACCCGCTGAAGTACTCAAAACAATACTTAGAGCCATGATGTAAGAAAAAAATGCTGTTTTTGCCACTAGTTGATTCCATCAGCAAGTGAGAACCAACACAGCCAACCCGTCCAGCTTACTTGGACGATGGGCACCTACTTCCACGTAGCCGGAAGCATTCCCCGGATCGCCGGAAAGCTTCCATTCTTCGCCGAGTCGTCCTCAAAGTCGGATTCCTTGCGCTTCCGATTGACTTTCAGCGTCAGCACCTGTGGTTTCGCTTGGACATTTTGCATGAACCTCAGATTGAAGTGGCAGAATCAAAAAAAGCATAAAAAGCACCTTTGGGAAAAAGCACCGTGGGTATGCACACGCGAAGAAATCTGGATGTTCGTTGATTGAAACTGGTTTCCATCTCAAAATGATCCTGGTCCGAGTCCATTGTGATATCCTGACCGATAAAATGTGCTGCGCACGCTACCCGCGAATCTGCTATGACTCAACCACAGCGCTTTGTCATCAGGTTATCCGACCATCTTTACGGCCATGATCTGGAAATCGCAATTGATTATTAGCGGTTACGAATACCCAATTGTTTGATCATTGATGAACGAATCATTGACCATTGTTAACCACTATTATTGCTTATTATCCCCTCGATCATACATTCTCAACCATCCACAAACCCACCATAACTTTGGAGTTCCCATTGGAATTCAATCCGGAGTCGGCATCGAGAAGGGAGAACATCTTCCAAGTGGGGTGCCACCAAATAGTCATTATGATTGGCCATTCTTAGAACCAGTGTCTTGACCACTATTAGGAATATTAGTCATCATCATTAATGAGTTCATAGTGACTAACTTCAGTGGCTTGAATAGTGATAATCATCTTAAACCGCGATTAGTCATTATCATGTAGACACTTCAAACAATTATCAATTATCAGTATAGCCACTGTTTTTCCCACTCAAGCAATCGTTATTGCCATGATTTACCAGCATAAGCCACATCTTTCTACCCTTCAATCATGAACCATGGCATTTACCATGGCATTTACCATGTCCACGTGACACCATCTCGGGATCCGCAACTGCAACAACTGGCGCGGCTGTGGGGCGTACACTCTGGTGATCTAACATGGCAATGGAAAACCACCATTTCCAATGGGTAAGTAATCTAGAAATGGTGGATTATCCATTGCTATGTTAGATCACCAGAGTGTATCAGATGCAGTCGTGGCACTTCATCATCTTGTTCTGGCCGTAGTCGTGGAGCAAACGGTTGGGCTCCATCCTGCTGGCGTCTTCAAGTCCTACGCAGGACTGGAAGCAGCCGGCCATGGCAGTGTCAAGGGCCCGCAAGGTACCCGGCTCCAAGGTGGGCCCGGCTCCAACAGCTGACGTTGGTTGATACCTAGGGTAACTATACCAGTTGTGGAGGACACAACTACACTTGACATCAGTGACATATGCAGGTTTTTGAATTTGTGTTCCTATATAAGCCTAAATATATTGATCAATTTACATGATGCAACTGGTACAACCTTGTACATGCAGTTTGTATACTCTTACACTGGTTGCTGACATGTGGCTATACTGGTCATAAGCATGTAAAGAAAGTTTGTTGTCTTTCGCCAACAGTTGGACGAATCAGGTCGGAATCACCAAAAAAAAACACTCCCGACTCCCATTAACCATGATGAAACCTGAATCATTTGCAGGATGTTCCCCTTAGCATCCTTCAACCACCAGGTATCTGGTGCACTTCAAAGATGCTTTGGGAGACCACTGCAGCTGCGAATGTCTGTAGCAGTTCAGAGACGACCAGTTTCCAGCAGCTGCCGTCCTTCTGGCATGTCGCAATTGTAGTATGAAGGGCGTGCCTCCTTTTTACCTGAAATTCGGGTTTAGTCGATGGTCATATAACCCAGAAGAATAAATGCTAGTCGGTATAGTTATATTACTACTATAGAGATATTGTGAGGACTAAATGATTAACGGTCAATACTGACTACCCGTAAAGAAATTACAGTTTGCCTGAGACTACCTGAGTGCAGTGCTTCATAGTCATTTTCAATAATCATAGCACTCGGTAGTGCGGCGTAATAACCAACACGATGGTTTCTCAAAACAGGGGACCCCTAAATCATCCATCATTCACGGGGTCCCAAACTGGCTTCAGAAACCACCATAGGTGGTATATCTCTTCTACTTGGTAGTTCAATTGCTTATTAACCACTATCCCCAGGTTCCCTTTGGCTTGAGAAACGGGATCGCAAGCAGCTCCGCATGGAACAAGCTACTGGATCATGCCGCAACGGGGATTCTTAGGCTTGTTTGATAAGGCTTCTTTGGTGGCTTGGTGCATAGGCGGGGGGGGGTTAGATGGGGTCAGGGGATCTTAGTTGATGTTTCTTGTTCCTGTTTGGCTTTGAGGTTTGCACCCAGAAACTGGTTCTTGCCCCTCGAGATGCACGACATTTCGGTGTAAAAAAGGAATCCACCGACCTTTGGCGTTGATGTTTGGCTATAGCAATACCCTATGCTTCCAGTGACTATGAAATAGTAAGTAACCAACCCCAGTCACAACAAGCTGGTAGAAACCAGAACCGGCTGCCTACCATTTCATGGTCACTGGAAGCATAGGGATAGATATTTCAGTCATCAATTTGCGATTGAGGTTTTACCTGATGACGACAGTTAGTAGGGTAACGACTAAGGACTTACACCCCACTCCCAGGCAGTGACACCAAACGCGAAGTCCCAAGTTGCTCTTCTGACTCAACAAGGAAGCCAATGGACGAACACGTTGAGAAGACGTAGACCAGTCCGCCTGAGGTGCGCCGCACTTATGGGTGGATCTTTCGGGAATATGTGGGGCGATTAGCATCAAAACATGACCCTATCAACCATGGTTGAGAATTCATGATATAGCACCCAGCAATAACCCACAATACAACACCCAACCAGCGCTTAGTACACCCATCGATGAGTATACACTGTATACACCCAACCAACATCAGCTTGCATATTTAGTTGCCAGTGCCAAATAAACAAAGCAGCATCCTGTAGGGGCTGGAGCGGAAACAAGTCGTTATGAGCTAGCAACCAGCAAGCCAGGACGTACAATCAGTAGAGTCAGCGACCAGTCGACCAGCAACATCAATGGATATTCTATGTAGTTGCTGCATCTTGCTGCCATGAACCATACCCCGATCGATTGACCCTATCATTTAGACGGCACACAGGATAGCAACGTTTACATTCCTTCTGTTAGCCATTACTCTATCCCAGCCATGATTTTAGTTAAATTATACCCTTGATAGACAGTAATCCCGGGTGAAAGCGCTACAGCTGCATATTGACAAAAATATAATCTGTGTAATCCCTACAGCTCTATTGACTTATGACTATCCCTTGCTTTAATCACTACCCAAAGCTTTGGGGCCGCAACGATCGGGGCATCGTGACCATCGTTGGGCCTGCACTGATAGTGGTGTACCTCAGTCAAATTCAGAGTGATTCCACACCAGCAACAACAAGAACAATACCAGGAGCCACTGGACCCCTGGTGTAGCATCATTAACCATTAATTAAGCATGGATATGATGACCAGCTGTTTCAGAACTATTATTGTTGGTGTGATAGCTAGTCATCATCAAGCAGCTGTTTTCCATATGAAATTGATGGCTAAAAGCCTTTTCAACCATTATACACTCCCCAAACGATTCTGTAGCTCAGGCCTACCCCAAAGGAGGTTGGAAGATTCTTCGCTCATCATTGCCGCGGAGCCCATGTTCAGAGGGCATCACTGCGAACCCAATCGTTCAAATCACCAAACATTCTGTGGGCTGGTTGGTGGCTCGGTCGCTTATTGGGGTTTGGTACGATTGGTGAATGGTTGGTGGATGGGTGGATTGGTACGGTCGATCACCCAGCTGATTCACTGCTTCAGATCATGATCCAGGTCTACCGGCAAAACCAAGCCACAACTGATGGCTGTAAACAAATCTTATATCGGTGTTTCTCAAAATCATATGTTCACTATCGGACCTATTTATTGACTATCGGTGTATCTCAAAAAGATCTATTTAAAGCCAAACAAAATCTTATATCGGACCTCCAAAATCATCGAGTTTATTTTTGGCTTCAAATATGTAAAGCGTAATCATCTAGTTTAATCATCATCTTTAGTAAAAAACAACCATAAATTTGGGTACCCCAATTTTGAGAAACACCCATATATTAGTCGTTGTCTAACCCTTCGTGATAGTTATTCTTCACCGTTATTAATTACCCACTATGAATCCGTTGTAAAACCGCCAAGAAACTTGGTGGCTGTTGGATCCTTGCTAAAAGTCTAACTTTTAGTCGCTATTGGTAAATCAATCATATCCCAAAAAAGCTAAGTTCAGCTAAGTTCATGGGATATGATTGATTTACCATATAGCTTTTGGGAAGGGATATGGTAGCTCAGCTTTCAGTAAGCTTCATTGATTTACATGGGATATGGCAGTGGGTCAAAACCCTTAGTCCCCCTGGTTCCCCATCATTAACCAGCTCGTTTTCCCTATAGTTTGTTGGTGAACTTATCCCCCATGAAATTGGTTGGTGAACTGCCTACTACTGTTACTTATCATCCACTATGATTAATCATCAGCCAGCTAGTTAACCATTGTTGTTGGTTGGTTAACTGCTTGACCCATAGCGACATATAATTAGCTGATATATCCCCTACTATTGTTGGTCCCCGATTTAACCATGAACCATTGGTTGGTTGGTTAAAGCCTTGACCCATGGCCATACAGTTGGTATATCCCCTCTAGTTGCTAGTTGTTATCCCCTATAATTGACCATTAACATCCATTGACCAGCTAGTTAACCCTTGGTTGGTTGGTCAGTTGACGCCCTAGTTATATGCAGCTGGTATATCTCCTATTATTGTTGGTTATCATCCCTTATTAGTCACCAGCTAAACCAGCTAAACCATAGCCATATGGTGTCAGTCATCCACCCAGGAACCCACCAAGCACCAAGCCGACCACACCTGGCTCGAGCCCGTCCACCGAAGGAGGACGAACCGAAACGCGCCTCGTTGGCGAGCTCGAAGGTGTCCTCGACGTCTGGCAGTGGGTCATCTGCCTCGGGGAGTCGTGCTCCGTCATGGTCCACGAAAAAGCCATAAGGCTATGGGTCAAGCAGTTAACCAACCAGTAGTAATAGAGAAAACAGCCTGGTTAATGATAGGGGAACCAGGGGGACTAAGGGTGAACTGACCCACAGCCACAGGAGTACCCAGAAATGGCTGGTTCATTGCTGGAAACTCAGGATTTAGCCTGGTTGATACTGGAAAAATTGAGAAAATGGCTGGTTTATTACTAGAAAGGGGGATGACTTGGGGGGTTTCCTATTTGAACTAGGGGGATATTATATGGTTAATGTTGGATGATTTAGGTGCGTCTCCTATTTTAAGAAACGCCAATACAGGACACGCTGAAATCAGTGATTGGGGGGTTCAAGAGTAGCAATGCAGTAGCCAAAATCTATTGTGACCATGCAAAAACCATCAAAAACCACAACTGTTCATTGTTGGACCCCCCAGTGATCCCCAGTGTAGCAACAATTCACTGTCCATTGTCATCGGATACTGATTTGTTGTGTGGCATAGCTCCATAGCAACACCAACTCACCTGCAGACGCACACCAAGGCTGATGACTTCAATGATGTCTGGACATGGCACCAATGCGGCGGTGAACATCCAAAAGGTTTCTATGATCATTGGATCACCAGTGTTTTTCAACTACATTTGGTGTAGTGCCCTATCCTTCCACGCTTCCATGAAATAGGGGCCAACTAGTTGTAACTCAGGTTGGGTGCCAGCCCCTACTTCAGTCCGGAAGCGTAGGGTTAGTGAAATACCATCCCTTGCAGCCCCACCCTTACTACCAACCCTCGATGAAGCTAAACCTCTGGTTGATGAATAGGGGGTATCCCCCAAGTTCGCCATCTGGTTTCGTATTAAAACCGTCCCCCCAGTTGACTTTGGATATAAACAATCGTGTTGGCTACTCTCTCTTTAGGAAACCAATAGCTATAGCCTATTCTTCAGCCACATTTGACCACGCTGGCTGAAGGAATTCAACAGCCTGGTGCAAGGAAGTGGGGAAATTCTGATTAAAATGCTTGGCTCAGTTGATGGCTGCTGGCTGATGATTGTGAATACAGGTACTATGAAAACCCATGCTTTAAAAATTCAACCACCTTCATTAAAATCACTCTTATTGGGTGTGTATTAACCCTTTATTGAAATTCACCATTTGTCACCTGATTGCTTCGCAAATCTAGTCCAGAGCAGCTGGGGTGGGGAGACAAGCCATCAGCATTTGTCAAACAACCATCATTAACCACATTTAATCATTGTTGTTGGCTATTCTTCATTAACATCACTTGTCTTGGGTTATATAGCCCTTTATTGAAATAAACCAGGATTCACCACATTTAACCACTATTGTTGGCTATGTTTCATTAAAAATCAGTTGTCTTGGGTTAACCCTTTATTGAAATAAACCATCATTAGCCACATTTAATCACTATTGTTGGCTATTCTGCATTAAGATCACTTTTCTTGGGTCAACCCTTTATTGAAATAAACCATCATTCACCACATTTAACCAATATTGTTGGCTATTCTTTATAAAAATCACTGTTTTCTTAGGTTAACCCTCTATTGAAATAAACCATCATTCACCACATTTAACCATCCTTAACCCATCATTAACAACCTCATTGACCACATTTAAGGATCATTAACATCACTACTAACCAACATAGGATCCCCCTTCCCTCAGGCTCAGCCAGGTCACCAGCATTTCTTCGGGTTGGACCATGAGCACTTCCTCCACAGCACTGCCGGTGCTCTCGGTGCTCACCATGCGACTCCAAAAAAACCTCAAAGAGCGGCCGGTCCGGCGGCGCCAAGCCAAGCCGGTTCGGAAGGGACCACACGGAAGTGGAAAAATCTGATTGAAGTGATGGGAATTTCTGGGAATTCCTTAGAATTCATGGGCGTTGTCTGAGAATTTCAAAGAATTCATCAGAATTTACAAAGTTGAAAAGCATATATAACAGAATTTGCAGGGATGTAGAGGAATTTACAGGGTTATAAATGACTGAAAAGGAATTTACAGGGTTATAAATGACTGAAAATAGGAATATATGCACCGAATTTGGCTCCAACTGTTAGATGTATCACTTACATGCCACAAAATACATTCCCGTAAAATATATTGCACTATCATGCTGATTAGACACAAGTGTATAATTAATGCGGTTTCTCAGAATGGGTACCCCAAGTTGTGGTCGGTCTATTACTGTACTGTAAATGGTTAATATAGGGTGATTAAGGGAGTCCTTATTTTGAGAAACACCCATGAAAATAAGTAAATAGATATCTAAATTGATACATAAATGAATACATAAATACATAGAGAAAATACATCACATGTAATTACATCACATTATATCACATTTTCCTGCAACTACATTCCAATCGATTAGATCAAGTCAAGATACATGATGCCACCTTGCAAGCTGCAATTCATGCTGTTGACACAGCATAGCATTACTGTAGCCCTTTTCCCATTTTCAATAATTTGGCTTGAATTCCACTTATAATACATTGCAGGAAATTGAAAAGGTATCTAGTAAACTTGTAGATATTTTCGCTAGATCAATTGAGGGCATCACCCGACATTGCCCTATTTTGCACTTGCATACATCAAAGCGGGGGACCCGGTACAGCGATCCTGTGCACTGGTTGGATGTGTTGTCACCATGGCTTTTGGACGGGTGGTAATGGTATCTTCAATGATAACATGGTTGATTAATTGGTTGGCCAATCAGTCGTCCAATCTATCAAGGGTTATTGGTCAGGGTGCTTTGTAAGGGTTGGTTTGAAATGTTTAGGAACAGCCCAATTCTACTGTGAACAAAAATCTCAATGAGCGCCCTTTTTATCTTGGTTGGCTTCAGTATAGTGTAGACCCCGAAATGATGAATACCTCCTATTAATCAAACCCCAGTGTGACCCTGATTTTTTTTTGCAATACTCTCCTGCTTGGTGGCTTCAACCTCTATGAAAAATATTAGTCGACCAACCAGTTGTGAATACTATAGGGGCAAAATGTTTAAAACCACCTCCAGATATGCTTCGTACTGTCTTGCCAGTATGCACAAGAGGGGATCAATGACTCGTCATGTGTTGTGGTAAACTAAAGTTCAACAACCAAGAGAACAAGCTAATACTGATACAAGCAACAACAGCGATAGTTCAACAATTGTGATGATGGTTCTTATGCCAGGTGATCACTAGGTCACTGTGAGACAATTCTTCTAATTGATTCCCATCACGCACATTACTATCCACTGGTAAATACTTAGTCACCATCGGGGTTGCAATCACCATTACAATCCATTGCTAACCATGAATTAAAACCTTTACAATACATGCTTCATATATAACTAACTAACCTAGTTAAGCTACGCTGAGTCATCATAAGCATTGACCATCCATGAACCATCGACTGAACAATGCATTCACCATCAATGGTCACTGGCCTCAGAGAATTATCATCAACTAACCATGACCATCACTGAATAACATCACTTCACCATCAGCGAACCAGTGATCATTGATGGTTCGCTGATGGTGAATCTCATTGAAGGATGATGACTGGGGGGTCCCATCATTAAAACACATCACTGATGTAAGTGTGTCTCAAGAGAGGGAACCCCCAGTCATCATCCTTCAACCAAGTATAACCATAAATCATCCAGTTTTGGAGTCCCAAAACTGGCGTGAGAAAGCTCCATAGATATGACATGGGGTCCCCCATGATTGTTCTTTAAGAAGCCTGAATCATCCCCTATCATAAACCACTAGAATCCCCAATCATAAACAACTAGTTTATAATCCCCTATGAAATCAACCACTCGAATCCTGTCTGAAATCACCTTCTGGTAAACCGTTGATGAAGCATCAGCAGGTGCGGTCGCCAGGGTGCTGGGGGGTGGAGGGACTTTGCATCGTCTCTGGAATCCAATCCATGGCACCGTGGACAGCGCGGTAGCACCAGGGTTGGCTGATGGATGTTTCATGTGAGTGAAAATGGTCAATGGTTGTGGTGAACTTGTGGTTGTTGAATGGTTCTAGAATGGTTGATCAGGGAAATTGATGGCTATATTTAGCCGTCAATTACGGCTAATCGATCTTTAGAAAGAAAAACGGCAGCAAGAACGGTTCCACTGAGCTTCGTCACCGTGACAAATTGGGGTTTCACCACAAACAAAACATCGGTAACAAATGGGAATCATGGCCGATGGCCATCGAGTATACCAAAACAAGTACGTGACTACCAATTCGATTGATATATGATCATTACATGCCAACAAAATGTTTACATATCTACTGGTGGAAAAAGAATACTCACTATGATTATGAACAAGAAACACTCAGGTTCTACTACCGCTGTTGATTACGCCCTCCAAACACCAAACGTGATTGCTGGCATCAATCAGCCAAGGTTCTTTGCCGAGGCTGGTCTAGTGTTGTTCATGTTGGCATTCAATGACCATGCAATTAGCTTGTTTGTTGGTTCTACCCTCATTTTTTTTTTACAAAATGGCCGGTGGTAATATCACTACATCATCAGGGACCAGTTCGCAAACAACTGGCTTTCAAAAAACATGCATCGTTTCTCGAACCAAAATACTTACATGGGCCAAGGGCAAACAACCTGTTTCACCTACACATCGTCAGCGGTTGTGCTTTGTAACAGCTAAGCTTGATCAACGAGAACTGATTGAAACAGCATATCAAAGAGTTGCACCAGCTTACACCAATATCATCTACGCATTCCATTTCATCAATTCTATACCCACAGCCCTTGATCAACTTAAGCAGTCCAGCCACAAGGACGGCAGGCTATCTTGGGGCCCGCCTCATAGCGTTCCAAATGACCCCGTTCCGTCAGAAACGCCTGGGAGCAGTACCCCAAGCATCGCTAAGTGACCATAGGGGAAACCAACTAGCTGTGGGAAGTACATCATGGAGAACCTCCTGTTGATGTTGCAGCTAAGCATTCTTTCCAGGGTTCACTACTTCGACCTGCAGCTGGGGTTATAACCATGGAATAGCGAATACCAAAAGTTATAGCCCCAGCTGGTAGCCATGGTTATACCTTACCATTGTTATGCCATGGTTATGTGGCAGCTGTTATAAACCCTCTAGGGTAGCGTATAACCCCGATAACCAAGGTCAGTTGCCAGTGACTAAGTGGACATGGCACACCCAAGTATTGCTGGAAAATCTCCCCGTTTTTTGTCATCAAAAAACGGCGGCGCTTCACAGGTCATGAGTAAAGTCACTACTGGCCATTTGGTAGTTTCTCAAAATAGGGGTAGCCCTAAATCATCCCTTTTATTAATCATTTATAGTAGTAAACCAACCATTTTGGGGGTCCCCTATTTTGAGAAACCACCATTTGAGTCATGACACAAGTCATTAACGGAAGGGTTGTTAAGGATCAAACTGATCATTGATCATGGTTACAATATTTAGAACATTTCTGGATGATTGCTCAACCAACATTTCAGGCATGATTGTTTGTTAACATCAATTAATATGGCTGCTATCAACCGGATGATGAAGAGATAACCAGCCCTGGCATCTTATTAATCATTCACTACCCGGCATCAACCATTCCTACCAAGAGATAACTAGCCCTGGCAACCATGCATATCATCCATCATTAACCATCAATCAACTATTCCAATTATCAACCATCAACATACATGTTTCTAAAATAGGGTTACCCCCAAATCATCCGTTTGACAAAGTATTTGTTCTAATAAACCATCAATTTTTCGGGTACCCCTGTTCTAAAAAGCCCCCACATCATCCATCATGAATGTTAACCCCCAATTCATAGACCTATGGAAACCCAAGGCGAACTTGAGGAATACCCCCTACGAATCCATCAGGGATTTAGCTTCATCCAGGCCCGACTTTTGCCGCTGATTGGTTAAGGAACTGTCCGAGCATTCTTCTAGTGGTTTAATATTTAGCACCTTAACCAATCATTCAACAGTATTAGCATGATAATGGTGTCTAATCATTAACTGTCCAATCATTCTTAGGTTGCTGGTTTAATAATTAGCACCTACCCCAGTATTCCAAGAGACCCCGAATATCATCCCTCACATTAACCACAATGAATCAACCATTCATCATTCATCAGTCCCATATGGCTGTGGGTCAAAACCCTGTACCCCTGGTTCCCCATCATTAACCATTGTTTTCCCTATTATTACTGGTTATTATCCCCCATGATTGGTTGGTTAATATTGACCCATAGCCATGTATAGCTGGTATATTCCCTACTATTCCTGGTTGTTATGCCCTATCATTAGCCATTAACCAGCTATCAGTTGGTTTATTACTCGAAATGGTTTATAAACTGGATGATTTAGGGGTACCCCTATTTTGAGAAACACCCATATCAATCCATCTCTTTTCCCCAGCCACCATCACCCCCAGGTCATCGTCGGGTCCACACGACCGCGCCTGACGGCAAAGCTCCAACGCAGCTTCTGCGTATCGCTCACCCGGTGGCACCGGCGCTGGTGCCTCCACGGAGTGCGAAGGGTACCGCCAGCTGGTGATGAGAACAGCGACCGGTGACGCGACTGAGAAATGGATAATGAATGGTTAGTGGATTTGGTTAATGGATTTGGTTGATGGATTTGGTTAATGCATGGTGAATGGATGGTTAATGGAATACCAAATCATGGTTGATGGATTTGGAATAGTGGTTCATGAATGGTTGATTGACAGTTCATAATATTAGTGAATGGTTAGTTGAAATTTAATAGTGACAAATGGACAATCATCAGCGGTCACAAACCGCAGTTCAGGTAAGGTAAGGTAAGTTCAGGTAAGGTAAGGTATGGTTCATAAAGGTTGAGAAACGGACACGGATTTCGAATTGTTACAGTAGCTAATTGGTGTTTCATCATGATTAATCAACAATGATTAATTAACAATGGTAGTACTGGTTCATTGATGATTCGTGGTGGTGGACAATTCCAGATCTCTACTAGATGATGTGACAAACCATTTAGTGAGTCATTGATGACTCCCAAAGAATATTGTTTTTTTCCTGCCTGCGGGTGACCCGTGATTGGTTGGCAGCCTATTAAACCAGCACCATTCACCACCATGGTTGGCTTTTCAAGTGAGCGGCGGTCAAAATGCTGAATGAAAGTGTTATAATCCGGCTTGCTTTCGCACGGCTTTCGCGCTGCTTTCGCGACCACAGTTTTTGCTTTCCCGCAGCACTTTTTTCTGGTTTTTCACTTTCGCTGCACTTTCGCGGAACTCTTGTCTGCAAAACATTTTTGGCCAAAAGTGAACTGGAAGCATGTCACATGATGAAACAGGAAAAACATGAAAAACCGTGGAAAAGTCAAATTCTGACAAAAGCTTTCGCGGAGCTTTCGCGGAAGGAACATTAACGAGGACTGTCGTGATAGCTTTCGCGGAGCTTGCGTGCGTGGAGGCTTTACTTTCGCGGGGCTCACCCAGATTAACTTTGATACAAAAACAATCATCGGACTTTTGAACGCTGCTCAAGTGGCAGTGGGTCAAAACCCCGTACCCCTGGTTCCCCTATCATTGACCATTCTTTCCCTTATTATTGTTGGTTATTATCCCTCATTATTGGTTGGTTAATATAGACCCATAGCCAAGTGTCTTGCGTTATGAGAAAATTCGTCATGTCATGGTGAACCATGGAGAGGGCACTAGGCTTGGTTTATTCACCCAAATGTGTTTGTCCATAAATGGTGTATCCCCCCCAAAAAACTGGCAATTTCCTACTAGTGATGATCATTGTCGGTTGATTAAGGGGTACCAGCATTTACACCCACATAATTTTCAAACAAAACATGAAAACACACGTTTTACCACGACAACAACCATGAGAAACATGAATCATTCACCACTACAATGGTCTCATGATTCATGATTCTCACCACTACATGGTTAGCACATGGTTATACAAACCATAGATCCCTTTTCTGGTTGGTGGTCGAACCACCCCTATGAAAAGTATTAGTCAACCCACCATTTGTTAATCATTACTAGGGAAAATAAAAAATGTCAATCAAACCACCAACGAGCAGTTATCTAACCATTATTGTTGCTTAGTATCCCTTATTACCCACCAAAACCACTGTAATCCCCTACAAAAAATGTCAATCAAACCACCAACCAGTTTCACTTATCAATCAACCATGGTTCATGGTTCTCACCACCCATGGTCATGGCACCCCTGGTGAAACTTCGCGGAAAACGCCTGCGGCGCAGGCTCGGCATGCTTCTGGCCCTGCAGCTGGTGAGCTCATGTTTTGTCAACCACTTAGTGGTCAGCTGAATTGCCAGTCAACCTAAATGTGTGACAACCAATCAGCTCACCACTGGTTGTCAACCACTGGCAACCACTGGCAATTCCTTTCAGCAATCTTAGTGGTCAGCTGAATTGCCAGTGGTTAGGAATTGCCAGTCACCACTGGTTGCTCAAAGTGTCAACTAACTCAACACAAAGCATAGAGCTGATTGCTGATGTTGAGCTGAGCGTCAACCACTTAGTTGGGTTACAGTAAACTGATATATATCAACCACGTATGTCAGTTGCTGATTGGAATTTCAGGTTTTAAACAACTTACTTACCAGCAACCTGAATCACTACTGACCTTATACCAAAGTATCATTGAATATTGTGCATTACTATTGGTTAGTAGAGTGGTTTGTCATTGGTTTTGCCACTTCCGATAGTGGTTAGCCACTAATAGGTAGTAGTACAACCACGCATCGCGCTGATCTATCCTGTGTTGATAACGGCTAGTACTGATTATATAAATCAAAGAATGGTTCTTGAGGGTTATTGATGGTTTATCATGGAAAATACGTTGCATATTGACAAATTATGGTTAGTACATGTTAGTAGTGATCCATCTCTTAAAAAGGGACCTATGGTTTGTGATGGTTGATCACACAGGATTAGTTGTAATTGATGAGGGATTGTTGTGGTCGGTGGTTCATAGCGTTCAGTGGCTAGCAAGGGAACAGGTGTAACAACATGCCGTCTGACAAGTGCTAAAAGCGAATCATAATGCTTAATTAAGAACAAAAACGCATAAAACCGGTTGTTGAGCATGCTTTAATTCAGCATTTTGCTATAAGTTATACCTTTTCACCAAATTTCTTTAACAATAACAAACCGTATAAACAAAACATTATGTATTGGTGAAAAGGTACCAGTGCTGAATCTGTGGGGAAATAGAGGATGATGACGATATGTAAGTATCCATTCAACATCGAATGATTTGACCTTCGACCACGTTAATTAAAAAAGGTCTGGTAACATCTGGTAGGTTCCAAGAATTCTCCAAATCGACCCACCCAACATCATTTCGCTGGTGTTCAGCCTATGTCGGCTTGTTGTCTTCTATTTCTCATTTGGCTGTGGGTCAGTTCACCCTGTACCCCTGCTTCTCCTATCATTAACCAGCTCGTTTTCCCTATAAACTTGTTGGTTATTATCCCATTCTCGGTTGGTTAATATTGACCCATAGCCATTTGGTGGTTTCTCAAAATATAGGTACCCCTAAATCATCCATTAATAGTCATCTATAGTAATAAACCAACCATTTTTTGGGTCCCTGATTTTGGGAAGCCGCCATTTGTCAACTGACCCCTGAACCAACCTCTACCAACGCTCGCCTGAAGCGACCCACCGGCCTCCGTGGGCACTGCAAAGCCCAGGTCACACGCTGAAGAGTTGGGCCTGGAACGAGGTAATGTCTCAGATTTGTGGCTACTCGTGGTTGGTGATGGTGGATCCATATAGGGATGGTTGTGGGTTTTTAATGGCTAGTGATGGTGGATGTACATAGGGATGGTTAATAGATGTTAATAGCAGCTTGTGAGGTTAGATATTCTGAATAATCCTGTTTGGTGGTTCATACCATGGTGGTTAGCAATACAGGTTAATCATGGTAAATAACCACCGATAGTCAATGGTGGAGCCATATGGGCATGGCAACCATGACCCCCTGCAGCTTGGTGATCCCCAAATGGATGGGGATCATAAGCCGCTATGAATGGTTGATGGTGGCTATTAACCCCTATGGTGGTTTCTCAAAATAGGGGTACCCCAAAAACGGTTGGTTTACTACTAAAAATGATTATCAATGGATGATTTAGGGGGTCCCCTATTTTGAGAAACACCCCTATTAATATTCATAAGCCACAGCTAGCTTTACCATGAATGACTGAAGAACTGCTGAACTATGGTCATTTTGCAAAGAACATGTCAGCAGTAGATAGCAAATTAAGTACTGGTAGGGTGATGATAGTGTTCGACAGACATGGGGAGTGCACAGGATTGCACTACCAGCAGTGGAACACCAATACAGTACAGGTCCTTTTACATCAAAGATGATAAAATCAAACCACTCCCTCCAAGTCAAAGATCGAGTTTTACTGCGTCTTTTGGAATCGGTGCAAAAGACTACTATTTACTTTGATAGAACCATGTTCTACTTCGGTCATAATTCATCATTTCTCTTACCTCCTGTTCCCAGCTCCATTTTATTACAATTTGCTCGGAAGATTTGGTGGCTCCAGCTGGTAATCAGCCCATATCAGCCCGACATTTCGTGTGGAATGTAGTTATATCTTTTGAAATCCAGTGGAAAAGTGGAAACGTGAATCTCCCGTGAATCTAGCGTGAATGTCGGTGTATAAGACTGCCTAAAACTGCAAAAGACTGCCAAAAACCGTGAAAGGAGCGTGAATCTAGCGTGAATCTCCCAAACCCATCAATTTGAGGGGGGACCAACATACTGAAATTATTGGTTTCATATAGGTTTTTGTTATCAAATCAATGGATTCCAAGAAGTTTGTGAGCAGGGATCCAGGCCCGAGTTAAGTGTGCCAACGTGCCAAATGCCAGTGTTTTTCGGAAATTTGAAGAATCGCGAGAAAACAGGTTGAGCTCCCGTTAAACACAAGTGCGAGTTTTACTGCGTCTTTTGCAAAACGCTTAGTTTTACTGCGTCTTCGGACTTGCAGGGACTTGAAGCATGCAAATCGGAAAACGATAGAGAGGCATCTCCGATGTCTGACGATTTATAGCCGTTTTCGGCTCATGGCGAATCTAAGTTCCCTTAAATTTCCCATATCTGAACTGATAACCCAAGATTAAACATGTGACTTACACCCATGCAAAATCAAATACCGCAGTAAACGACTGTCATGAAACTCCGTGCATCCAACACACTGTTGATGTGCAAAACCCGGCGTGACCTAACGAACACCACATGGGGCATCAGAAGCCCTTGACGACATTGGTATTTGATAGCAACCAATGCCAGGATTCATCCATCAACGTAGCGATGCTTCAAAACTCCCAGGCAGCCGTTCCAATGCTGCTTCGTGCTGCGACCCCCATGTGCCAAAAGCCGATGAAGCATCTGATACGGTCTGATACCACCAGCTACCGCAATGTTTCTGACTGTCTTTTTTGTTTTCACCCCAAAACATGGTCGTTGGATGTTGTTTTTGTTTATCATCATGATCAAACTCTTGGCCGATTTTGGGGGTACCCCCATGACTTGAGAAACCATCAAATCTGGGAAATCAAACAGAGATCATATTGGAATTTCTCAGTTTTCGGCCATATCAATCTACCATTGATTAATCACGAGCATTATTAAGCATTGACCACTATTGACCCCCTTTGCTTCCAGTTACCATGAAATAGTAGGCAACCAGCCCCAAGCAACAATGGTACCAGCTGGTTACCTACGATTTGACGGTGACTGGAAGGATAGGGACCATGATTCTAAGCCACCCATGGCAGCCGATCTACGACTTCGGGACAGACTTCCCCATGAGCCTTGGAGCTTTGAAGCGAGTGCCAGCGCCTGTGAAATCAAAGGAATGGTGGAGGTTGGTGGTTTCAAGCCCTCTGAAGAACACCGGTGAAGCAACCAACCAACCAACCAACCAACCAACCCACCGACCAACCAACCAACCAACCAACCAACCAACCAACCAACCAACCAACCAACCAAGGGGTTGGGATATAGGTTGAAACCCCTTTGAAAAGTATGTGCTGGACAACCAACCAGTTGTTGAAAACCGCTAGGGACTAGGGGAAATGAAATGGTCAAAACCACCAACCAGATATGCTTCATACTGGCTTATCAATATGCACAAGAAATCTCAAAGTCATAGGGACAAATCAAACATGTTCAACACCACCAACCAACCAAGGTTGGTACATGATTTGAGGGAATCATTCCGAGGCATGAGCAGCTTCCAACAACTCTTATATGGGTGTTTCTCAAATAGGGGTTCCCGCGGGGTACCCCAAATCAATGTTCTTGTTACTATAAATGGTTAATATTGGATGATTTTGGCGTAACCTTATTTTCAGAAACACCCATGTACAGAATCAATTTGCTGATGCCAACCAGGATGCTCAAATAAATGACCATCCCAGTCAGTAACCATGCTTATCACTTAGCATCAGCCGGGTCATACCATTTATAGATTCAGCTGAACTTAACATGGCTATGTTCACCACTTGTATCCCCATGGGCGGCTGGCCATTTGCGGAGCCGTGCTGGAACCCTCCTGGCAGCTCCAAATCGCTCCCCCTTCAAAGGCCCTTTTACAGGCTTTTGGGTACCCCTGGCTCCCCAGCTCCCTCCCACCCAACGGCCCAAAAAATGTGTCAGATCTAGGAAGAGAAGCAGTGGATTGTTGCAAAACATAATATGAATCATATAACTATAGCTCAATTGTTTCCAGAAACACACTAGCAACATGTCAGATCTGTTGCCGTCCCATTTGTTTGCGACTGCTTGTCCCTAGTATGACCACCTGAAGGCAGTGAAAATTTTCACAACCATTGGCTTTCGACTTTGCCTGTGGATATGTTTTTGCATGTGCCTATGGCTCTCATCATTCAAGCCGCTGGCTATCACCTTGTTGAGGAAGCTATGACTGGGGTTGCTCAATCAACCAAGTGAAGATCATCAACAAATATCCCCATCCCTACGATACCTGTGATGGTCAGTAGAATCATGAGAGAAAACCACCGAGGCTATGTCCATGCGTACCCAACAAAAAAACGGTCATGCCCCTTGCGAAAATGACTGCGAAAGGTGCTCGTTTATCCACTCCAAAGCAGGTACTGTATGCACTGGTCATTCCCACCAATCATCCCATCATTCACCACCATTACCCATTGACGCGTTGTCAAGAAACATTAACCGGTAGTGCTCCAAATACCATGTGAGAATGTACAAAAGGGCTGATTTTCACGGTCCAAACACCTTTTCAGAAGTCATGGCTGGAGGACTAGGGAACCATCATTGACAGCGGGACATGGTAAATCAAAGAACTGACTGTGATTCAGGTGCCTCCGAATCAAACCCAACAGGAAAAAAGCTAATGGTCAGATTGCGAATATCCCCGTATTCCCGTCGACCATTTACCATCAGTTAATGCTAGTTGATGATGAACTACCCCCTGGTCAAATCAAGTTCTATATAAAACAAATACCCCCCGGAGATGTTTCACATGGTGGTTTCTCGAGTCATAGGGGTACCCCCAAATCATCAGTTTATGACTCAGTTTTAGCAATAAACCATCTATTTTAGGGGTCTTGGCTTGAGAAACCAACCCTTTGGATGTCAAAGTAAGGGACCCCAAATGTAGATGGTTTACTACTCTAAAGAAATATCTATAAACGGTTATCCAATGATATAGCGATAGATGTTGCAAAGAATGGCTGTAGCACCAATTTTTGGCGGTTGGTTTACTGTAAATGCTTAACTACCATCTGGTTTCACCACTCCCTGTAGCTCTGAATCGCTCCCCCGAAAAAAAGGGATTGAACGGGATACCCCTGGCGAAGCTCATCGCTCCCTGAGAATCACCAGTTAATAAACTGGCTCCTCAGCTGATGATTTAGGGATACCCCTGGCGACCCTCATCGCTCCCTGGCGACCCTCATCGCTCCCTGATGATTGGATGATTTAGGGCTACCTAAACGCTCGCACCAAACAGCAGACCTCGCAACTCGCCATGACTCACAGCTTGGCACCTCGAAGATCGCTGGTTCGCTTCTGCGGGGTCGCCTGCAATGTGATGGTGACCAACTGAGACTGGTGGCGCTTAGGGGCCGTCACAGCGCCAAGGTGACCCTAAGGTGGTTGGTTGGCTGCTTGACCCAGCTCGCCATATATAGCTGTTATATCCCCTACTACTGTTACTTATTATCCGCTATGTTTAACCATCAACCAGCTACAAAGTGGTCCCCCAACCACTTTTAAGTTAGTTTACAACTAATCTAACTAGGGTTAAGTACCAGCTATAGGGGTTATAACTCGACTTATAAGTGGTTGGGGGCCCACCTTGTAGGATATTCTAGGATCTACCTATCATTGGATATATCCACCAGGAGACTACATCCAATGATTAGATGATCGAATCATACCACCATATCATTGGATATAAGAACCAAGCATATCTACTAACAGTGTGATATAACACATAAACTGATATAATTGAATATTATCATATATTAAGGATCCATTAACAAAAGCAACTTGGAACCAAACACTGTGTTTTTTTTTGGGTGACCCTTCAGTATCCTTCATACATTAGACCTCCTCCAAGGGTCATGAACCACCAAACAAAACAGCCCCAGAATGACCGGCGTTCTGCAGTCGCGCCTGTTCTTGGATCCTCTCACCACTGCCTGGGGCGGTTGTCAATGGTTGATCCTCTCAGGGAAACAGCAGCAATGGTTGAGGATGACAGAATACCGCTGAAAGAAAGATGTGTTTCTTGGGGTTTGTCGGCTGGTTGATAATGACAAATAGCTGTCAATGGTTGATTAGAGTGGAGAATCAGCAGCATGTGTTGAAGAAATATCAACGGTGTGAAGCATGCGCCTGGTCCGACCATTTGGATGTAGGCATCATGTCATATTGCAAAACCAAATATGACTGCGGGTCAAGACCCGGACACACTTCTGCTGACAGATGATTGTAGCTGGATATTCATTTCTCCAAATCCTTGGTATCTTGGTGATCTTTGCTATTGACCCCAAGCAATCCAAATCTCTGGTCCCAGCTATCAACTGTATCCCAAAGTGACAAGCTTTGTCAACCATTATTACTCATTACGAACCAGCTCACTAGTCACTAACCGCCATCATTCACCATGTACCACAGGTAGCTGTTGCTAATCATCGACCATTGTCATTTTGTCTACCGTCGTCAACTGTGAAATAGCCACGATTAAATCATTCATAAATCACTGCACACCGTTCAAACTCACTGATCAGGCTGTAGGATGGTCAACAATCGTCAGAGGCGACTAATAACCAACCATGAGCAAACGGGTATAGTAATTACCATTCCAAGACACCATTAGTCAATCATGAACCAATCATTTGTTGCCAGCGTTGACCGTCATCATGCTTAACCAACAACGCGTTCACCTGGCCTTGACTCGTTTCCTCCCTTTCCTCGATCATGGGTTCAGGCGCTTGCACTTCTGAAGCTGCTGTGAACGGTACCTGTGGATGGCGAAGGCACTGCAGTTTTGTGGCCGAAGAGCAGCAGCAGTAGCAATGGTTGGTCATTGTTGACAATGGTACACTGACAGACTGGTTGACTGAACAATACAAGCTGCATGACCTACCACCCGCATTGTCGTATGGTCTCAGCTGAGGTGATCACTTCAAATAGGCGTCAAAATGCCAGCTGCACGCACAACCCAGTGCGAAGAAAATGGCATAGATGCACTCCCAAACGCTTGTGTTCCCAGAATACCCTTCATAACGATACCAATACCTGAATCATTCTTGTGAATACGGGATGGTCACCAAGCCTTGATTGATGGCTCTCGTCTAGGCAAGCAATAAAGTTTGATACTGGTCGATCCTGATTATAAACATGGTATAGTTGATTGTCAGGGTGATGGCTTGAGTTGATGATAGCCACCATGAATCAGCTGGTATTGGACAGCAACGACAATCAACTGGTGGTTTCTCAAAATGGCGACCCCTACAAACGCATTGTTTATTCCTATAGATGGTTGATATAAAGGATGATTTCTGGGTCTATCCATATCAACTAGAAATTGGATTACCATATTTCATATTGGTATCAAATGGACGTCGGATGATTTTATCACTATAAATGATTGATCAACTGGATTATTTTCTATGACACTGAACGAGGTATTAGTAGCCATATTTCACCATAAATTCACACGAATTCACCACTATCAACCATTGAAAGTCCCTGGTTCTTCATGGTGCTGGCTTTAGTCCTAGGTACTAGGAGTAGTTCCCTGGTCACCGCTGCTGTTGATTCACGTCCGCCCAGCCTGGAGAATCCGAGGTCGTTTAAACCTCAGCGGAACCGATCCACGAATCGCTGAAGATGGTGAAACGCAACAAATGAATGGTGAAACATGGCGGACGTGGTGTTGATATGGCGGACGTCGTGGAGATTTTCTTAATGATTAATGGGGATTGTTGATTGTAGATCCATATCAATATGTACATGAATGGTTCATGTGGATCTACAATTCATTTGGATCTACAATTCACAATGAACAATCAATAATTGATGCCTAAACATAGTCAAACATGATTAAAATGGATTGTTCAACCATTAACAATCATCGTTAGCCATTAACAATCAGGATGGTAGATGTTTAACTATTCACAATCTCATGGTAGTATCAACGATCATGTTTAATTAACCATTAACAATCATGCTAGATCCATTAAAAAACATGGTTGACAAACTATTAATATGGATCTACAGTAACAATCATTGACCGGCCAATGCGGACCACTATCAGTCAGCAAGAAACCATGATCAACCAACAAAGGGACATAAATTAGCAAATGTCAGAAATCATCAACCAGTAGTAACTGATACCTCACATGAGTCGCAATTGTGTATCCATCATTATTCACTGATCAAACACTTTCAACCTAAACTAAACACTCCTAGGCACATACACCACTATCAACAGCTATGAACCACTATATCAGCCACAATCAACCATATTCATGACTATTGACCAACATTCTATAACCAATCATAATGAATTGATAGTAGTTATCATAAACCACTATATCAATCCTGATTACCAACTATATATAGTGGTTGACCATCATTATCATTAATCGCTAAAAGAACTGACATTAACCACTAAAATAGTCATTAACATTGATTAACAACAAATATGAACCATCAAAAAAACACCGTTCAGCACTAGCCAACGACATCCAATGACTTCTCCATCGATTGGCCACGAAGTGCTGCCGCGAGTTCCGCGGCCGGCCTTGGAACCCCCGACTTCTGGGACACTACACCGACATCCTTCGAGGCGACGCGAGGTTCGACGCCTGACAGGGCAGCTGGTGGTGGGAACGCGCATGTCATATGGGATTGATATCATGGTTGTTGCCGGTGACCTAGGGATTCCTATAGGAGGGTCCATTCTCAATGAATAATAGGAGGGTTTAACAACTTGAATAAAAGGAATTCATAGGAATCAATTCCCAACCAGTTGCCTAATACCGATAATGTATTCACTGGCCATAACAACTAGAGTACTTGTTGTGACTGATATGTTATGATTGATTACATATATATATATATAAATATATATATATATGTATACATAAATGTTATGACTGATCACTGATATTCGTTGTGAATACTAGTTGGTATGCTTATGGTCGGTATTGATGACCGGCGAGTGTAATTTGTGGATCAATATGTGTTGGAAACATTGTGTAAACATGATGACCAAGTTGACTAAACAGTGACCACCAGTGATATTGTGATTGAAGATTTGTCACTATGCATTCACCAAAGTGATTGAGCGGATATATTATGTTTATCTTCAACTAGCTTCACATTGGTGCATCACCAATGTAAAGCCATCCACAGTAATCAACCAGTGATAATGCTTGTAAGTAGTAGTGGCTACAGTATCAACGGTGGAGAACAACTATATTAACTATTGGTTTGTGGTCATCCATGGCTTTTAACAATGATGAAATGGTTATCTAAATTACATCAATGATGACTAGACTGATGTGTCACTGGTTGATAATAATAGTGTCAACGATTATTGAAAACTACACTACTTCTAAATCATAGCATACTGTTTGAACATAGATGCTCATTGACAGTGACACAAAGAACTCTCGTGAAAATGACATGATAGTTGATGACATTCCCTACCCTTTCAGTTGCTTATAGGTAACCATCCACACACCAGGGGTTCCACGGTTACCTAGGTTACCCATACACAGGTAACTGAAAGGGTACCGATTCGTTAATTCACCAGCTGCTTGTTGGAATGTCAACGGCATTCGGAAGAGTTCCGAAGTTGGTCAGTGGCCAATGACCAGCCAAATTAGTGGCTACTGATCCCTACAGTTCGAGTCAGCACTATACGTAGATAATCCGACCTAGGGATGATTGCCTATTATATAATCATATAGGAAACCGGAAGGGTAGGGGATGGTTAAGAAGCTGATTGATGATGGTTGACAATCCTTGGTCATGATCAATTAGGGGTATCAAGGGATGATGACTGGTTGATGCGCGTGCGCCAACTCCTGCGGATTGTAAATATCTCCATTTTCCAGTTGGATCGTGCCACAGAGCCATCAGCACCCATGTGCGCAACTATTTCCCGAGCAAACTTGCAGAACAGGCAGCCTTAGGTCTTCGCAACTTGAATCTTGATAATCTTGATATTTGTTGAGAGATCCAACTGTGGACCTCCCAGTGGCCTCGGATGAACATGATCAATGATCAACCATCAACTAAACATCATTCAAATGGTTGACACAACATTCAACTCATGATTGCTAAACAACCATTCTTCACCACTATTCACACTTCTGAATGGTTGCTGGTTGTTGGTTATGCCCTGGCAATCATCAACCAACCACCACCAATTTGCCCTGCAACTCGCCCTTCGCCTCGCACCAGCGATGGCGCCGACGCAGGTGGCATGGAGGCTGACAGTGAGGCTGGCGAGGGCGCCAGTAGACTGGAGGGAAGATGCGCCAGAGCCTGGGATGTTCGGCGCGTGCGTCACAATGCTAGTGCCGTGGATGGGTGCTGCTGAATGGTTTGGTTGATCAGCGATGATTGATCGATTGATGATTAAGAATACAGTAATGACTAATCATTGAGAACAATAATGGGAATTGAAAGAAACTTTGGGGTTACAAGGTAATACACAGTAACATTGCGGTTTGATAAGTGATTGAGAATACCAGGGAATTTTAAGAAACTTTCGGGTTGATCAGGCGATCAATGATGGTTGATGAATTCTTGATGGCAACGCACCACCAAGTGGTAGCAATGTCCAATCAGCAGGGTAAAAAAACACAACGATGGCCCCACTAGGTAACGACCTACCTGATAACCCGCCAGGGTTGAACCTGGGCATGCTAAGCCTTAACCTGAGCTGCTGAAAGTTTCTGCTTGGGGGCCAGTGTTTCCTGTCTCATAGGCTATCATCATCCAAGCAGGATGATGTTGAGCCACAATCAGCAGTAGATGGGGATCTGTGTATAGCTACAATCAGCATCATCCAACCAGGTAGCACATGACAGTACCAAACTCGAAATAATTCATTTGGCTTGGTTCCACATCTGCCAGGACATGGGAGCTGTGCATCATGGAAGCAACAAAAGAAGCAAGAACCAGCGTCAAACAAAACATGTAAAAAAAATCCATGATGATTCCAAACCCAGTATGAGCAGTTTCTGTAAAGAAACCATTGTGGTACCAGCAATGATGCCAAGGACCAAAATAGGAGGTAGGGTGTTCTTTAACCCTCTGATTGTTGATTTGGTCTCCTTCCTCTACATTCCAAAATTGCTGACACGTCCTTAGGCAAACCTGAACCTGGTTCGCTTGGGTTCTGCAGTTTGTGGAGGCCACGTTGATATTGATTACACTTCTGAATTCGAATCTGCAACATCGAAGTGTAATCTGCTGGTTGTAATACATAAATTGATTGACATGATTTTGAATATACTGTTGATTGAAGCGTGTAATCTTATCACAACAGTAGCAATTCCCTCTCTCAATGTGCATACATCCGCATACTTTGGTAAACGACATCTTCTTTTCGCACGCATATCCGTGCTCTATTCATCAGAAGAATTGCAGTCACACGGGTGTGTCGACTTACATTCTAAATAATCTACAGGGTTGAACACATTTTACGGTGGCTCAATACTAGCAAGACCGCATGGCATCACGGCATGCATCCAACAAACCATGAGAAAACAGCTACAACAAGCATACACAACCCATGTCGAGCTGTTCAAAAATTGGTGCCTAAAAATACCAAATTTGGATGCTTAAAGGGTACAGCTGTTGACAAACCCACATGATGATACAACCTCACCCGACTGCTGACGTCGTCTGCTCAAGCTGCACGTCTCCCTGCATCGGGGGGATCTGGCGAGAGCAAATGTCCTGGAAAGTCCTGAGAGACGGAAGTCCCATGATGTGAGCTTTTGGAAACCATTAGCAACCAAAGGAAAACCATTCGAAACCACATAATTTTTGCTTCAGGCCTTAGAAACAGCTATTGGAAACCATTCGAAACCATGGGGATTGTATCTACAAATGATGGATGGTATCTCGGGTCATCCAGTACCTCCTGATCAACCAATAGGGAAACCAGCAGTAACTTGGGGGTACACCAGGGCTTTGGACAAAGCTATAGGAATATCATTGGGGAATGGTCAAATAGGTATGGAAAAAGACTGTAAAATATGCGGTCCATCGTGGTTACCGGTCGTCAGTCAAACTCGTTGATACTGCTGGTTACTGATGATCAAAGATGGTAACAATCGATGATGGTGACACAAAGGGTGACAAAAGTGTAAAGTGTCCACATCCACATCCGCATCTATGTTTGTGGTTGGTCAACAGCTGTTCCCCCAGTGTAGTGGCACTCGGGTCAATACCCTGTACCCTTGGTGAACATCCTGACCAACCCATTTTTTGGATGGCTGGTTCTGACCCATAGTCATATGAGAAAGCCTGTGTAAACAGTGAGTCCAAGTTGAGAGAGAGGTGCGTCTGCACTTCCATGTGATTTTGTGTCGGGAAGCTTGTTATGGAAAGACATAGTAAATGAATCCAACTATATATATATAACACACTTTGATTATATGTGCTTATCTGTTCTTGTTCTGATCTAAACTAATTCACTTGTCACTTTTCTTAATCAGTTTAATTGTTGCTTCTTTACATGCTCTTGCCACCCAAACTAGTGTTGGTGGCTGCCCCCAACTCCTCACCATTAGTAACAACACTATCAATCATCAACTAGCCATCAATTAACCACCAATCCACCATGGATTCACCATCACAAAACAATAAAACATCAATCAACCACCAATTAACTAACAAGATTGAACAAGTAACCATCAACTCAACATAACTTAACCATTGATCCATTGTCAATTCACCATCAATTCTTCCCTCAACTTGACCATTGATGATTGATTAAGCTTCACTAGGCTAATGGATTACCTATAGATCTGACTTAACTTAACCATTAATCAGGTCCAAACACCATCAGCCTCTTAACTTAGTTATAGCCTCTTAATTATCCATTAGCCACTTACCATCACTTTGCCATTAGTGTTAAGTGATTATAAATTACAGCCATTGCTGTTTCTTTTCATATTAATAACTAATAATATCACTTAACCTTACTTAATTTCCTCCTAATTACAGTAATAACTATAATCCTTGGTTTAATCCTATCCTCCCATACTGTTTGGTACCAACACCTCGCTTGCGCCCAGGGACCAATTCCTCTCCCGCTTTCAGCTGCTCCAGCAGAGCCTTCGTGACCTCAGCAGCGCGGCCGGTGGTGCTGAAGGGATGATTGCGAAGGGACAATGGTTGTGGGTGCTATCAATGGTTGATTAGCATATTTGGTTGGTTACTATTAGCATGCACAATCTAAAATTGTGAGTATAGTTGGGTGCTATTCATGGTTGGTTACTATTAAGATCATGAAACATGATTGATTCATGAAATGATTCATGGATTGTTTCAGGATGATGATTGCGCGGTGTTTCATTAGAGGCATCGCTCGTTTGATGGGACACCTCATAGTCTCGCAGTCATGAGTCCACCGACGTAATATTCACTAGCAAGCACCCATTATCCGCTACTATAACCGCTACAGGACTGACTATACAACTATTATAACCACTATCAACCACTACTTTAACCACTATTGACCTACCTATTCACCACTATTCACCACTACTGAAACACGCCATTAACCACTATTCAGGACTATCCACCATCATTCATCACTACTAAATCACTATCAACCACTGTAACACATCCATATCTTACATTGATTGACCATAGCAATCATCAACCATCACTATCAACCGTCATTAACCACCACTATTTGCCTCATTGTGGTTGACATGGTTGTTTCTCAAAATGGGGGTACCCTCATATCATCCAATCTTAACCCTTTATGGGAATAAAGCAACCATAGCTTTGTGGGTTCCCAAACTGGCTTGAGAAACCACCACATAGTAGTTCTTTAGCCGTTTTGTTGATGTATATTCCCTATCAATCACGATAATCCCCTAATAACCATCATTTACCATAGTTAACCCCCGAAAATTCCATGATTTTCCCCATGATCAACCATTATAATTCATAATCCCTTATTAAACCACCATTAACCATATTGAACCCTAGAAAATCCCATGGGTTTTCCCTATGAATAACCCCAAACCTGCAGCTTGCACACACTCCCCTGGGCTCCCCCGGCCGTTTCCTCATCCAAGCGCTTGCAATTGGCGTCGCAGAGCACGGCGCGGCCCCCGTGCAGTCGCACTGAGCCCTCCTTGTGGATGGGACGCTTGGCCACCTGAAGCGGCAGCTTCGGGGGGTGGGTGGGTTGAGGTTGGTTGGCTAAGGTTGGCTAAGGTTGGTGAAGGTTGGGTGGTTAAGGTTGGATGAGGTTGGGTAGTTGAGGTTGGTTGAGGTTGGTTGATGTTGGGTGGTTTGGGTCCGTAAAGGTTAGATGGGTGAGTGGTTGAGGTTGGTTGGGTGGTTGGTTGAGATAGGTTGGGTGGTTCAAGTTGGTCAATAAGAACTAGAAGAAACAAGAAGAAATGGGACAGAGATATACGTGGGTTATAAGCAGAAATCAATAACCATCAATATGAGTCATCAATATTAGTCATATAACCAAAAAATCATGGGTATATATATATAATTGTAAAACAATGTTGGTTGATTAGTTCGTTGATTGGTTGGTTTCGGATGGCCCACGAGTACTACCTGGAATCCAACATCACATTGTCCAACACCACATTGTGAAAACCCACACAGATTCCTACATAGACTGAACATACCCCAAAACAACAATTCTAATGACACATGGGGAGAGAGCAGAAACCATCAAGTAGAAGAAAGGATTCAAGTTTTCGGATGCAGAGTGAACCTCTCGTAAACTAACAAGGCAATGGAAAATCCACCATTTATTGGTGGTTTCCCAGGGTTTCGCTGTAAGATATGGTCAAAAGTTATCCCAAAAAGTGACTTGCTCAATGCACGTCGCGAGATGCACTGGGTGAAAAATGACAACATGTCCCTGCAAAGATTGGTGAACGAGTCGTACTTCCCGGTGGCAAATCAACAATCTCGCGCGATGTTTGATAATCCCTGTAAAGATGGGTTTAAACGCCTGGAAGAGGAAAAGCGGGAAACATCTTCAACGGTAAGAATCAGCCATCAGTACCATCCTGTTATCCACCAAATTAATGACAATCCTTGATCAAAAGATCCACAAACACCAGTCAATGCTGGCCTTCTGATGTGTGTACAGCACTGGAATCGTCGCTTGCACTTCCCAAGTAGACCTTCAACAGGAAGCAGTGGAGTTGTTGAGAGATTGATAGAGGCGGATGACAGTAAAAGTATACATGATCTAGATACAAACATGTATATTGATTGACATCTATCCATGTACATACTGGTGCATGTGTATCAAAAAATCATGTATCCATGCTCCCAACTCCGTCATGCTAACCCCACTGGTTTTATTACATAGGTCATAGGGCATAGACACAGATTTCTTTATAGGTGCATGGTCTAGCTGTGCAAATCAAAGGAGGTGAGCCTTCACGAAGATAACATTCCACACGCTTCGCAAAGAGTGTTCATACAGGGTCTTGACCCACCATCATCATCCATCACCGACTATCATGCAAATCTTTAATGAACAAACCAGGCAATTCAAGATTCCCGATAGCATCCCAGTGACAGTCTTGTCTTGACGGTCAGTCAACCGAGTGCAGCTGTGATCGTTTAACCCCTCCTGCCGTCCCCAGCCTCAATTTGGGCGGCATGATCAGCATCCATCAGCAAAGAGCAAAGACCATCAACCAGCTTAATTTCGTCATAAACCCTGGCAGGGAAAATCAAATTTGGTATCCAAATTGCAAGAATCAGCAAAGGAACATGCTTGATATCAGGCCAAAGCTGGCCTTTGCCAGAAGCATGTCCCATTTCATGCCAACCAATGTTCGTAAATTTCGGAGAGTTACTTTAGAGATCCCATGAGAAAGACCCATGAACACTTTGCACCAATGTGAACATGAGCGAGCAACAATCCGCTGCCACAATACTAAACCAAGACTCATGAAGTTGAGCAGCCATGATGTCATATCATTGAGCCCGAAGCAGCAGCTCAGATGCACGGGAGATATCCAGCATGTCGATAGGACGGGTTCTCTGATAAGGCCACACGCCGCAACGCACATCAAACATGCCACTACAACGGTACAACTACGACACCGATAGACGGACTGCAAACAGTCCCATTGCATGATGTCCCGGTTTCATTCCAGGCAAAAGATTGCCAACACCAACATAGCATGTTGATTTCTGCTGGTTGATACTTGCAGATTGCGACTATGAATCCTCAAAATCATCATCATCATCATCATCATCATCATCATCAATAATCCTTACATTTCCTAAAGCATGGTTGCTTTTTCTCCCCTGTATCCTTAACCATTCATAAACCATTGGTTGGTCATCATCACCATCATTCTTCATCATCATCACCATGATTCTCCATCATCATGACTATCATTATTCATCTTATTGCTGTTCATTTACCATTCATGAATCCTTGCTGTTGCTGTTCATTTCCGCAGTCTTTTCCACAGCACAGCAACGACGTCTTTGCGCCGCGCTGCGAGTCAGAGCTCCTGGAAGCGCACGTCTGCGTCGGACGGTGTCGGTGTGTGTGTGTGTGTGTGTGTGTGTGTGTGTCTGCATGCTGGTTGATGATGAAAATCAATGGTTGGTCAATGGTTGGCTATTGGGAATTGATGGTCAATGGTTGGTGAGTCCGTTGGTAAACAAAACATGTTCTTCAAATTTAATTATCACCCAATGTTTCTATTGGTGATGAATACCAAATCATAATGTTAATTCAAAAAATCTTAGTGAATGCTACGAATTGGTTATCTCCTGGTAGCTCCCTGGCAGCCCAATCAAAAGGGTTTTGGGACACCCCTGGCTCCTTAGCTCCCTTCCAACCAACAGCCAGAAGAATGTGTGCATTGTTAATATCCAAAATATGCGTAAACATGAATTAAAACTAATGTTGAATGATGTTGAATGATGATGATGATGATGATGATGATGATGATGATGATGATGATGATGATGACGAGGATGATGATGATGATGATGATGATGATGATGATGACGAGGATGATGATGATGATGATGATGATGATGATGATGATGATGATGATGATGATGATGATGATGATGATGATGATGATGATGATGATGACGAGGATAATGATGATGATGATGATGATGATGATGATGATGATGATGATGATGATGATGATGATGATGATAATGATGGTGGTGGTGGTGGTGGTGATGATGATGGCGGTTGGCAAGTAAGGGTGAGCCCACCTTACTGAGAAGATATGTCTTGCAAACAAACCAATCGATTTCAGAGCTCGACACTCAACCCTCATCGATGGTTTCATATTGGATTGACATGTTTTCAAGCACGGATGTCTTACCTGTGAAGGTTGTCAATTCAGTAATACCGAAGGTTGATCAAAATTTGGAAGGATTGAAATGATGGACCTTGTCAATTTCAGTTTGCATGAATCATCACAAGCCAAGTTTTTGGAATGTAAAATAAACATATTATATTAATCTCGCCCTCGGAAAAAGAACAACCAACAGTGGACTGGTTCTTGCAAACACTCCCCTGCGAGAAGACATACAAAGGAGGTGTGAACAAGACACATTTCGGGTGGTGTTCGATTTGACTTGGAGCTCTTCTGGTGAACAGTGCTTTGTAGGCTATACAGCTTCACCACTGTATAGTGTGTCTGTATATGTACGCTGTGTCCAAATGCAAAAACACATGTGTACATACACGCACATTCAAAAGAGTTTTGCATATACATATGTATAACTATATACTATTGGATCATATGCAAACATCTGTACACATGTAGTTACATATAGTCAGTAAAACATCATGTGTGTGTGTGTGTTTCGGACTAGCAATTGTGTCTTGGAACCAGGTCTACATGCCCTTTCTTCGCTCCTGACTCTTCACCAAGTCGTCCTTGGCAGCGTGGGCGTGCAGCAACAGGATGAGAACCAGAATACCAAGCAATGAGAATCATTGGGTACCATTGAAGAGCATTGGTGTATGGGAAATCTCGGTAATATTGATAAAATTGCAAGGTATATATCTAAAAAAAAGCAAGAGTAGTATAGCTTCAACACATGGAGCTTGCCCATATCGGGCGATATCAGTAGGGGTTATCGGCAGCATCAAGCAACAGGGAGAGGTCCAGGTGGTCCCAGTCAGGTTGCAAGGCCGGGTGAACTACTTGTGTGGTCGTGGCATTGATTGGACACATTTTAGAGACAACATGTGGCTATGGGTCACTATTAACCAACAATAATGGGGGATAATAACCAACAATAGTGGGGAAAACAATGGTTGGTGATAGGGGAACCCGCGGTACAGGGTTTTGACCCACTGGCATGTTTCTATACTGTACTCTCAGGTCAACCGATCATGTAGCATTAAGATTTACAAGGTTGTTGGCATATGTTGGCATTGCTCATTTGTGCTTTCGTATCGCCTTGCTGTTGACTGGTAGTAGCCATCAGCTTTCTTGCAACATTCGATGTGCTCAGTGGGATGTTCATGTCCACTGATGCTCATCATTGCATTTGTATGGATAGTATCTACGGATACTAGTCTCCATACCAAAAGATAATGGTAGATCCGTATAAATAAACCATCCCTGGTTTCATCCGAAACAGCTGGTGATTCACCATCGTATATGGGTGTTTCTCGAAATAGGGGACCCCCAAATCATCCAGTATTATATAGTCATCCAACCATTTTGGGGGCACCTATTCTACGAAACCACCATATACTAGTTGTTTAGCCGTTCTTGTTGGTTCTCATTCTTCATTAATCATGATACTTCAAACCACTATTCACCATGGTCAGCCCTGGAAAATCCTTCGGTTTTCACCGTGATTATAATCCCCTACTAAACCACCAAATATCGGGGGTGAACCGCAGGATCGAGGTCCGACATAACCAGCTGGGCCCTCAGACCCACAACCACAGCTGCTCTTCCGCATTGCTGCCTCAGGAGCCCATGGGGTGCCGTGGGGGGGAATGGCATGAATCACCGAGGATGACCAATGACAACTAACAAGTCAAGGAATAAACCTGGCTTTAGAGGGGATTAGAATGGTTAGTAAAAGGGGATAATAGCCAACAGGAATGGTTAAGCAACTATTGTATAGTGATTTCTTAAAATGGGAGGTAACCCAAAGTTTATGGTTGTTTTTTTCTATGAATGAAAATATTGGATGATTTTTTGGGGTTCCCTCTTCTGAGAAACCACCATATAAACTTTTACCAAAACATCTATCTCTCAGTATAGCTGATTGGACACTACTATGCTAGCTGAGTGTGTAACCAAGCTCCAGTACTGGGCAATTGAAAACTATACTGTAGGTATAGCGAATCAATAACCGTTCGTAGCCATTTATTGACCACTGACAAACCACAATCGGTAACCTACTGCCTAAATGGGCTAATGATTAGCTATTTCTTAACTCATTTGCCTATTTTTCCCGTATTTATTAACCATTGATTAACCATTTATGAACCATCAAACAGCCACTATAAGCCATTTATTCACCAGATCTAACCATTGACTAAATACTAGCTATAACCATTAACTCACCATTGACCAACCAGTAATCAACCGACCATGATTAACCATTAGTCAAGCATGAGTCAACCATTGATTCTGGTAAATCATTGGTTAATCATTAGTAAGTTAGTTCGTCAATTCATTAGTGGTCAATTCATGTGCAGTAACCTTTCAAAACCAGCTATTCCCGTATTATTCACGATGAGTAGTCTATAAATGAAGCAAATTAACCATTGATCGGCCAATGATTAGCCAGTGATTAACCAATTAGTAGCCATTTATCATTGGATTAATCATTGACCACAATTATCATTGCATTATTCAATCATTAGTGGCCAATTATTAATATATATGATTATATATGTATATACATATATATAAATGGTTAACCATCAATCAACCATTCACTATGAGTGGTTCATTAATTCAATAGATATTAATAGACTCTACCATCACCGGTTGATTTATAACCATCAACCATAGACCATTAATAACCATCAATCCATGCTCAGTTGGTCAACCATTACCATTGGCCAACCACTAATCAACAGGAGGTACTACCATTAGCCAACCATTAACTTACCATGGGTCAATCATTAGCTAATTAGGTTACCAGTTAACCGACCAAAATCAACCACACAACGAACGCTGGGAACCTCCACTGTCACGTCGTACCGACGTACCACCCATACCACCGTGCGCACGGAAGACAGGCCGAGCTCCGCACTGCGACATGGCCTGAGAGCGGGACCCGGGGTTCCACATCGCAGGTGCGGTACGACCAGTTGGACCAGTTATGGATGGGTTTTTTCCCTAGTAAAATTGGTGGAAAATGTTGGGAAAATTGGTGGGAAAATGGTGGGAATGGTGGAAAAATGGTATGGAAAACCACTATTGAAGGCAGATTTGACGATCATTGAAGGAACTGGTCGCCATCATTTAAGCATCTTCGAGCTGATCATTCAATCCGTTTGACCAAAGATACCACGTCAAACTAGGGTAGTAGCTGAGACTTGGCGATAATTTGTGATACTAAGCAAATTCATGGTACCAGTTTGCTAGTTACAAGTAGCTCAAACAAACCATGAATGGCAATAGTGGCTAACATCAAATGAGCGATAATGATGAACATTAGTATATTGGTGGAGCGGCAGAATTACTATGGTTTATTGATTGTTGTAACCAAAAACACGTATTTATAGTGCCAAACAGCATGAGATTAATTATCCGATACACGACCTTAAGACTGATTGATTCATTCTAAGCATTGATAATCAGTCAGGCATAGCGGCATAACAGCTATCAAACATGGTCTATTAACAGTCATTTGCAGTTATTCCAATGGTTGGTAGTAATGCTTGATTATTGAAAAACGTTCATAATGGTGTGTCAACGGATATCATCGCCATACAGCCAAGAACAATAGAACAAAAACAACTTCGAACAATGATTATACAATGACGGCTGTTGATGGCTAAGTGGATGGATGCAAAAATGATGGCTACTTGAATGCTCATAGATGGGGAGATTGAAAGCAATGGTCAGCAGCAAAGGATTGATAGTTCATTGATTGTTAGTTGGTGTGATGGATAGTGGATGGCTAGTGTACAACTAAAACAGAAACATGCACGGTATCTATGGAACATCTTCGGGACAATCACCACCAACAAGGCAAAAGTAACTGAACAACTGCAGCACATGTATCGTCTTTCAAACATCTACAGGACGGCAGCAAACATATGCGAAAACGGATGCAGCACTGAAGCCATTGGTGCAGTTGTTGGGAACATCCAGTAGCTACAACCACATGGGACGCATGATTTCTGTTAGTTAGTTTCTGCGTAGTTGAATGGATGGTTTGTATTGAAAAGTTGGTTGCTAATTGGTGGTGAATTTGATGGATGACTTCTGGCCATCCAGGATTCTCTCATTGGGGAATCGCACGTTTCGGGAACACCAAGACTGGTGAGCCTACATGACCGTTATCAACCATCATAGCCATTGCAAACCAGTACATAATTAATTAAACACAATTGACCATCTTATATCATCTTACTATTAGCCACTAATTATGAACCAATGATCAACCATCATAGGCGCACAGCCACTATTCAAGCATGGATTGAGGATTTATTGTCCATGAAGCTTGTACAAACCATGAACTAACGGAAACTCACGATTGATCAAGCCTTACAAAGCCGCTTGCTGCCCAGATCTACTGGTGGCTTTCTGGGGTCGCGACGTGAGGCGGAGGTCGAAATGGACCCAGTTGTGGTTCTGCAACTGCAGCGTTCCGTGGCCAGGATCCAGCGAAACTCTACAGGTGGTTTCAGGCAGCAAAGATTGAGCAGAAGTATAGGTAAGTATAGGCGTGACTTCTCGAGGACTTTTCAAGAGTTTGGAGCTCTTGATCGACAGCTTGATGATCGACTTGTAAGATCTTAGAAGTATTTGATGACTTGGTGGCTTATAGATCCCTTCCTAAAAATATGTTTTTAGTGGTTCTATGGTAAATCCATCATATCCCCAAAACAGTAAAAACCTAAGTTAGTGGGTATAAGCCATCCAAATGACCTACACACATAGGAAGTTCACTCCCTTGATTTGTCCACTGGGCAGCTGCAATGAATCGCGATCGCCGCATGGATCGCCGCCCAGCGCAGCATAGCGCCTCTAAGCACAGTTGGGATGAACGGATCATCACCTGACGAGACAACGAAAACAAGCAGAAAGAACGACAAGCAGAAGCGGTTTTTGTTGGTACCAAAAGTAATGTTGATAGTAGTCCCCTATGGTACCATGAGTAGTTAAGTAATCCCCTATAGTAATTCCCAATAGTAAATATTAAGATTTTGCTACCAATAGTAAGCCCCTATGGTAATAGTAATGGTTCATGTGGTACCAAGCTATGGATTTCTGGTCAGTAGATTCTCAGAATTAATCCAAAGGGGTACCACAGAACGATATTGTTGGTAATCTTGAGATTTTGAGATATAACAGAGTTGTTGGTTAATACATAGAGGTTTCTGAAGTCATAGGAGCACCCCTAAATCACCCAATATTAATTATACTTATAATGATGAGATGATGAGAATAAACCATCAATTTTGGGGGTACCTATTTGAAGAAACCACTGGTTGGGTAAATGGTCTTGATCATCCATGGACCGTCAGGCCATGTGGCAGGCTGCTCCAACCCCATGGGATTACCACATCGATTCATGGTGGGAAAGCATGGGAAACTGTGGGAAACCGTGGGGCACCATGGGAAACCGTGGGAAACCATGACTTTCTTCGTGATGACTTTAAGCCCATGAGTGTAGCACAACATAGTGAGCTGATCGAATTCCCCCTTGAAGCACTGGCATCCAAAAATCACGTGGCCAATACTGCAAGTTGCAGACCTCCCTTCGCTTGATCCTTCGAATCGTCGAAATGATCCATCCACTGACAGTTGGGCCCAGAGGCCCAGGGGAGAAAAAACAGGTAAAGCATATATGATGTCATTTCACTGATTGATGGATGGACAAGCGTTGCCGTCATGGTCAATTTGGATGACCAATCAGCCGTATCACGTTCCGTCTGGATAACCACCCATCAGTGTTGAATGCATCTTGCCAAGTCAAACAGTCCTGTCTCTTCGCTGACGATTTGTATCTCAATTGTCTCGGATGATAAAAACTCGAAGGTTTTTAGATGAAACAGCCCTAACTTCAATTGGATTGGGAATATCCATAGCATGGCGTGAGCCTCAAATCAACTCAGCGTAATGGCACTGTTGGTCAAATCTTCACGTCAGTCTCGCCTGTCCAATGCCTTTCCGCGAATCAACGGCGACGGACCACCTGAAACCCATGGCTGTGGAGAAATCGGTTGGTTCGGAGTTCACGATGTAATGAAATATCCATGGATGTACTGGGTAAGTAGATGGCCGCTTCAACAGCTGACTCAACCATTTAACTATGCTAACTATGGGTCAGTGCACCCTGCACCCCTGGTTCCCCCATCATTAACAAGTGTTTTTTTCTTGCTATTGTTGGTGATTGTGCCCAATGAGTCGGTGTTCACCCATCCCCATTTCGAGGGCTTGGGTCCCCAATGCTGACAACCAATTTGATGCTCCCAGTCCTGGGACACCCATGCGTGTCACTTCGACCGAGCTGGTGGCCAAACCACCTGAAAAGTCAGACCCTCCAAGGGCTGCCACATCAACCTTGTTGGCTCTTGCTTGCACGAGAATACACGAGCTGATTCACACCAACTATTCATGTAATCATAAGTACGAAATTCAGAAATGTAATATTATCATAGTATATAAGTACATATTTTTTTCTGAAGGGTTGAGCAATGTTCACGTCCATGAAATCTGAATTCTGAACCAACCATTCTTCCGGTCACCAGCCATCACTGGGTGCACCCTTAGATCACCAGGAGAAACGTCACCAGTGGGGCTCTTGCAGCGGCTGGGGATCCACACATCCAATTGCCGGCATCGTTGCCTAGGCGACCCTGTTGGGTGGACCTGATTTGAAGTGATTCCACTGATCCTGCTGGTTAAAGCCACACATCGAATCACACACACACATGGCTTAGGGTGTTTCTCAAGCCAAATGGCCCTCCTGCCTGCATTGAATAATATTGGATGTACATTGGAAATACAGCGTTTTTACAACTACGACATGTGTTTATTCGTCTGTACCTCTGCGGCAGAAGATGCGAATCCATGCTCTTATCCCCTGTTTGAGGTGGCGTGCCATTTTGCAATTGTCAGTATGGAACCCGGTTCAGCTATCGACGAAAAGTGGTTCACTGTAGGGTAGTGGCTGATGATGGTCCAGAACTGACTGATTTATACACAGCAGTTGAAAGTGCTGGGTACTACAACCAAACCTATCCAAATGAAAACCGATACCAACATCAACATGCATATCAGCATCAACATCAAATCAACATGAAACCATACAACTACAATCAGCTCGCAGCTAGCCCACCTCACCTCAACCAACCCCTGAACCAACCAACCAACGATACAAAACCCACCCCAACCTCAACCCGATCTAGGAAGCCCTGCTTGCACAATCGGCCAGGACCACTTGACACTTGGGAGGCTCCTGCTGCGGTGCACTTGCCATCCGATGAGTTTGACAAGAACTAAGTCAGTAAGCCAGCGGACGAATGTATCAAAGACGACTATGGGGGTTTCTCAAGCCATAGGGGAACCCCAAAGCCATGGATGGTTTACCAAGAATGGTTGGTTTTTATTTATTCCTATAAATGGTTAACAACTAGATGATTTGGGGCACCCCTATGACTTGAAAAAAACATATATAGACATCATGGTCTTGGATGGAACAGCGGCTACTTATAAATCTCAAGTCGCATGGCTGGAACAACACAGATTTCAAGCAGATTTCTGCAAGTGGTACACCGTGGTGGTTTTCATTTCCGCAACAGACCTGCCTCTCTAAGGTTTCAAGCATCAAGGATTCATTGGAGGTCAACCATGCGCAAATAATCCCATCCTGAGTCTAGACCAAACATCTGGAATGAGCAAATCGTCCCATCCTGGGTCAACAAATCTGACCCCCACTCCCTTCTCCTGCCGGTGTCTCACGATCGGATTCTTGGGACAGTCCTGTGATCTCAGCTCGGTTCTCTCCGAATCAACGGGGGTCGGCATGGTTCAGCCGTGGAGCTATGTTCACCAGGACTTGTTGGGTGGTCTTGGTTGGAGCAATGTTTTTGTTATGGTGGATCTTCGGTGAACATCCTGGTTCAGCAGTTGAGCCATGTTCAGCAAAGAAATATTGGTTCAAACAAAATGTGGAACCATGGCTTCCAATGATCTTCACGGAAGAAATCATACACAACTACCCTACCTGGGTGGTATCACGAGTGCGTAGGATACCATGCTGTCTGCCAAGTCATCATACCTGGCGATGTTTTTGAAATGATATGTCGGATGATCGTATATCACAATATGCGAGAATCTCCAACATCCGTACTATCAAATATGGCTATGGGTCAACATTAACCAGCAATAATGGTGGAGAATAATCAACAAAACTATAGGGAAAACAATGGTAAATTATGGGGAAACTAGGGGTACAGGGTCTTGACGCAAAACTATAAGGTGATCCTGCTGTAGATGTTGTTCCAAAATAGTTGAGAACTATTTGCTAGTATGGGATATCCTAATATATTTTGCATTTCTTCTGCAAATTCAATGGCATATGACATTTGTAACTATATCACAATATACCATGGATATGCTCTGGTACATACTTGATGGTTTCTCATAATGAAGGGAACCTCCCAAATCATCTAGTTGATTAATCAATTGAACTTAGTTGGTAGTAAAAAAACCAAGTGTTTTTGACGTTCCCTACATGGCTTGAGAATCCAGCAAAAGACATTTGTTTAGCCATTCGTGTTGGTTAATATTCGTTATTTATCATGATAATCCCCTATTGAACCACTTTCAACAATAGTTAACCCTAGAAAATCAATTGGTTTTCTCTATGATTGACCATTGTAATCCCTTATTAAACCACCCTTTGGTCACCCAATTTTTTTTCTAATCTGCTGAGCCAACAGGCAGCTCAGCTGTAACGGTGCGTGGGCCTTGGCCGGTCCCAAGCAGAAGCCCGTGAGAGGCAGCCTGGACGGTGTGGAAACAACAAGAAACCTGATCAACACCAGGGCAACTAACCAAAAACCACAAAAAATCCATGGTGAACGAGGTGAACTTCTGGTGAGCCAACGAGTTGTACAGGGATCACGAAAATACGCAAACAATTGTGGGTAACAAGCTGGTTGCTGGCTGACAAGCTGGTTACCACTGGTTGATCAATGAACCATGTAGTGACTAAGAAGGGCTCATACATGCTGATCATGGTTGATGCCGTTGAAGAATCGGTAGAACTACTGCGAAAGCAAACCAAATTCATTAGTGAAAATATAAAAGCGGTGGATTGTGGTCGATATCATGGTTGACTTTGGGGGTGTATTGGGCCTGTCCCCGCGTGGTCAAGTTAAGACCATTGGATTGTGGAGGTACTTTAGCAACTCAGGAAACACACGAATTGGTTCTGTTGATCAACCCTAGGCGTGCAAACAATTCACATATATATTGGAGGTGTGCATTTTTTTGCAAAAAATACTGAATCGCAAGAGTTGTACGGTCTACCCCGCGACTGATGTGTGTGTCGAGGGATCTATGCACACTGTTTGTTTCGAAGGAGTTCTGGCTGTGAACATGCAACCTGTGGGGCGGAGTGACCAAAAAATGAGGTCCAAAAAGACTTTGGACGCAAAGCGAACTCACCATTGTCCTCGGTGAAATCCCTCCAATTTGCCAAAATATGCAGCTAGCAAGCATCGGTGGGTTGTTGTACTTGGAATATGAATAGTAAACCATTTTTTATGGTTTAGAACCATTTCCGCCATTGGAAGATGGACTCCAGAAATAAACAAACACACAGCATCGCGATTGAAACAATGCAGCCTGCTGCACCATAATTGAGAACGATTGACTGACGTGGATTGTCCCGTTTAGCCTTTACCAAACGGCGACTGGCCTTCCACTGATACAATTGGGGGTGTCTGTATTGGTTTGGAAGAATGCAAAGGGTATGTAAAGGCAAAAGGTCCATGAAAGTATCTACAATCGTTATACCCGCGCGGTCTTCTCCAGTTCAGTCTACACAATGGCTGACGTGTAAAAATTGGCGTATAAGACTTGAAATGTTCTTCGAATGTCTTAAACAAACTGTATGCAATACTGACTGTCGAGAACACCTGATCTCCAAAGTTTAGAGGCGCCCAACCGCGGTCGTGGACCCATCTATCCAGATCTACTCCGTATCTCTCTGTTTGACAAGTGTTCCAACCTTGCTTACTTAGCTGCTGCATGAATCTAAATATGGTCTATCTACATGGGGTTTGTCCGCGCTTCCTGTTTCAAACTGCGTTGCTTTCGTGCTCTTGCACTCGCCCCTGGGCTTTCTTGCGCTCGCCCTTGCGCTTTCTTGCGCTCGCCCTTGCGCATTCTTGCGCGGGCCAGCATTTTCAACGCGTTCCCGGCTGTTTGTCAATAGATGCAAAAATAAAAGATCCAAGAAATTTGGCTCAAGGGTTTTAAACACATGGATTATCTATTTCTTGACGAATTGCAAAAAAATAGTATACGATCCGGAAAAAGTTATTGCATCCCCCAAAAAACAATATATTTTGGGGGGTGTAAAAACAATACATTTTGCCCGCTGTGCTATACTTTTTGAAAATGGCGCCGAATTGCCCAAAATTGCGCGCAAGTTGCGCAAAATTGCCCACAGGGTAGGAATCTCAAGAAATTGACGGGGTCCAGAAAATCTTAAAAATATTCAAAAATCGATCATTTTTGATTATTTTGAGACGTTTTGATGAAATGTAGTACGAACAGGGGGGGGATGTACTTTAATACACTTGGATGTCCAGGAGTGAAAAAACTACATATCTTTTTTCGCGCAAGAAAAGGCAGCAAAAATACAAATAACCCACACGTTCTGATCGATATCCGGACTACAGGGACAGGATCCCGGATTTGATGCGTTCATGTCGGTGGCAACCTGGCCGTTGATTCGTTCTATCATTGAACACCTGTTCCTGAACATGTTCACACTTGTTTCCTACCTTCCTCCGCGGCATTGCGTTTACCATGGCAACGGCGCGGCAACACCCAAGTCATGCGCAGCAATGCTTTTTGAACATCTGGTCGGAGACGGGTCCAGCCAATCTGCTTTATTTCTTGCTGGGGAAGCGGTAAGAAAATCTGGTGAATATACAATGACTAATCCATCATGATAGCGGTCAAGCACGTTGGCAAAGCAAATGCTCTTCGTAAAGACCAGCCCCAGCAGCCATCGGGGCACCAGTGCGCCAACACGTCCTATGAGGTCGCATGCAATGTTCTCGCCCATGCTATACACATGACGCGGTGATACTGTGATACTAGTTTCCTGCCGTTCAATCTCCTTGTAAAATTTAGAATACGCCACATGGAGCAAATCAAAAGAAGTTGGCTCTTGGTACTTGACAGCACGCTGCTGCTCAGCCTGTTGTCATTATGGAAGCAAACCTCACAACTTGGAATCTTGAAACTATAGTGATAGTCATGTCCTCATCTACGGGATGCAGGTCCATCTCTTGTATCAGGTCTGAGACAGAGAAGAACTCACAAGAGACGACCCTTGGCCAGAATGGGCTTGTGGGACAATCACAACGTTGCCCACTCACGCGCATTTTCTTTAGGCCATTCAACATCGATAAAAATCATCTGTGGCTGACGCGAGAATGTTTAAAATCTCAAACGAGTGGTGTCATGCTGGTATCATTGGGTCACCACGGGCAGGTAGGCTGATGACTATTGCATGGACAGAAGCCGGGCACCAACGATGACGCCCTCCATCAGCACCTGGAGCTTTTCAACTGCAAGGTCGTGGCGCCGCAGGTAATCAAGCGCGCCCAGGGCAGTTTCACTGACAAGGCCGACGCGTGAAGGGCGCCCATGGCGTCGCAGTGGCACGGCTTAAGTGTTTTGAGAGGCAGAGCCTGTCTGCAGAAAAAAAGGGTAGCACAAAGACACATGCTTGGCACTGGCTGCTGAGACATGACATGGTCAAACTATCCCGCAGCAAAACTGAAACAGTGGTGTACTTTAGAGGAGTCTTAGCACCAGGAAAATGGCCAAGCAATATCTGCTGGGGGTGTTTCCGGAGAAGCCGTATCAGGTACAAGTTTCCCGAAACCAGAGAGCAAAACGTTAAGAAGTCCGTGTATCCCACTCCTCAGTCCATTCCTCCATACCGCTCGCTACTTCTACTCGTCCTGGCTTGTCAATTTCAGAATTGTTTCAGAGCTGTTTCAGAGCTGTTTCAGACCGATTTCCAAAATGGAATCTAAATGAAATATTCAAAATGCTGAACAACACAATCCCACTGAAAGGTTTTCACTGTTCACACTGTGTCTGTCTCTCCCTGTCTGTCTCTTCAAGTGCCCCCACATAAACCAAGCTGCCAGGCTCAGGATATGGGAGAACTTGCCGCTCTCCCACTGCACTTCTTCCCATATGGTGGACTCCACTATTGCCGCTGCAAACTTGAAAATGAGCCTAAATTCTACATGTAAAGATGGTAAATAGGATCCATCAATGTACAAAATATATATATATATATCCAAAAAATTATCGCTATTTTGTGAGTCCCCTATCGTTTTTTCATATTTGTCGAGATTCCAGACCATGACTTCCAATCGAATGCATAATCACTTGACAAAAAGTTTGATGGAATCTCATATGCTTAATTAAGTCTTACGCTCGCCTTTGCGCCTTATTGCGCCTCCCCCCAAAAAAACAGCAATATTTCACCCTCATATTGAGCTAAGTCACGTTTGGTTCAAATCTATACCGGCGGTATAAATAGGGGAGGTTTTGGTTGGCCCCCCACCTACCTACATGTGTATCTCGACATATTCAAACACATTTAATATATTTACAAAGAGTTAAGTTATGTATCATCTAGATTATTAGAACCATTGTGGAAACACAATGAAATAAAACAAAATCATCAAAATATATTGGGTGTACCAGCACGATTGTTTGAAACCGTACCGCAAGCAGTGGCCACCTGACAGCCCCCAGTCGCACCTGATATTCCCACTGGACTCAATTTCCACCTCCTCGAGGATTAAGCAAAGCAAGCTGAGAACGGTTGTCAATGCTCATCAGGCTAATCATCATCATCAACATCATCAACATCATCATCATCATCATCATCATCCTCCTCATCATCATCATCATCATCATCATCATCACAATCACAATCATCATCATCATCATCATCATCATCATCATCATCATCATCATCATCATCATCATCATCATCACAATCAAATTCATCGTGTTGTTTCGGAATGTTATTGTGGTTATGGTTGCAGTTGGTACTTATTGTTGTTGTTGGTTGATTGAAGCAACATATTGGTTTTAGTGACTGCACGTTGTTGCGTAGATGGAAAGAAGAAAGGCATCATACCTTTCGCTTTTGACACCAAAATCAAACCTACATGACATCAAACCTTCAAATCCCTGGAAGCTTATTTATGTCGCTGTCATTTGTCAACCTGTGTTGGGTACATGATTTTTCCAGAGGCCCTTTGGGCTGCAACGATCGGATGCTCCGGGGATTAGGTCCTATGTTGATTGCCGGTATAGTATGTATGATTATGAATGGTATAGCTACCACTACCTACCTGGTGGTTTCTCAACAGTTGAGAGAACCCAGCCAAATCATCCAACATGACAGTAACAAAACCTAATTATCAGCCAGTTTGGGAACTCAAAAATAATCATCTATAGTAGTAAAACATGAACTTCAACCATGCCAGCTTTGGTGTTCCCAGTCACTGCCTGGAGAAGCTGCCACCGATCATTTCACTACTGGCATACCTTCAGAGGCTCTGTCAGATCGGCAGCGCTCCTGGTTGCCGAACTGATTCTGCCCGCAGGGAGATGCACCCACAGCAGCCCCCAGCATATCCTGCATGCGCTTGGATCCAGCGCCCTGTGACAGTCTGGTGCTTTGCCTCCCGTGGTCTATGGGTTGGAGAGGTGGACCGCCCTGGTTCCAAGGTAGCTTATAAGCCATTGAACTGCTGGTAAGCTCGTTGTAAACAACTTTAGGTCCCCTCCTGACGCTTGGTGTCCAGGCACGCCTGCATGTTGAGACCTAGGCGACCCATGCCACCCCTAGGGCGCTTGGAACCTCAACTCGAAAGGACCTGAAACTAGCCATGACAGCATCAGCCACTGCTTTGGTTGAAAAAGTAATTGCTGATACTCTATAGACTCTACTGTGGCATATCACCATCGGAGGATACTGTGATGGATGATTCCACGACTATAGTGGCACATCATTGCAAGGCATTGTGGCTCAACAACATGAGCGGAGAACATTGGAGGTACGGACTGCCATCGTAGATGATTTTGTCTTGTAGGACCATAGCTCCACATGTCAGAAATTGGAGGTTGAGAATTTACGCCAAAATGTACAGTAAACAGTTGAGATGATGTCAACAATTAGTAAGCCATTGTATTATGCCAACATTAGTCGCTGTTCGTTCCATCAATAGCCGGAAGCGTTCTAATATCCCTTGCACTTTGGTTCCGTGGCCTTTCGGTTAAATACTGTCGCACATTGTGCCATGAAAAAACTGGGCTCGGGTGTCTCTTCCAGAGAGTGGTTCACATGAAGAGTAAGCAGCACTAGCAATAAGTTAACCATTGCTTAACCGTCATGAACCATCATATCACCAGCATGTCTCGTCAATTGGCAATCATTTGGCTATTATCAAACCATTATCGAACCTGAACCATGATTGAATCTAGCCATTCATTAGCCATCATAAGCCATAATTGAACCTGCCAGCATTTCATCATCAATCAACCATTCTCGCCACCATCATCAATCATCAATCAATCACACTCAATCTTCATATGTATATCATTTGTTTATATATATGTATATCATATGTTTGTATATATGTATATCATATGTTTATAAATATATTAGTAATCATACCACCATCATTGATATATATATATATATATTTTTTTTTCCAAACATCATTTCACAATTATTGGCCATATCACAAGCACCATCATCAAACCCTCGGCCCGCCGTCTCCGAGATTCCAAGCTTCTCAGGCTGCCTCTTCGCAGCCGCTGTGCCACGATCATCCAACCAGGTTGGTCCAACCATCTGATTGGTCGTCCAGATTTTCCGTCCCAACAGCTTGACTAGTTTGGTCATTAAGGCATTATTGGTTCAATGCCTAGACATCCGTCTTGTGCCAAGAACACTTATTCGTGCAACAAAAAACATTTCTCAAAAAAGAGATTGCAGCAACTCGATTTAAACAATTCTGAAAAAGACACAGTGACGCAGTCATTCGGTCGAGACATTCACATTCGGTGTAGGGGATGCCATATCCATGTCATACCTGGACGAATCTTTGAGACCGACATGCGAATTACCAGTTTAAGCAGCAATAACCGTTAGCCAACATTTCACCATCAACTCAACATCATTATCATTTAGTAATATCCATTGATTAACCATCTGTTGTCCAGTAATAAATTTGATTTCACATGGATCAACTACATGGTAAAAACCATTCATGGTCGACTTTTAACCCAAAGATCAACCATCTATTATCAAGCTAAACAACCATCATTTATGAGTCTCCTCCACTGTAGGACCAATATAAATCACCACACCATCGGCAGCCTCGGCCAGCATCCACCGGCGACAGGCGAGGAGCATAGATCTATGGCAGGCTTTGGTGACAAACCATGAAGGCTCATGACGGGTACTGTCATGATGGTGGTTTAATGGTGGTTAGTGGTGTTCGTAAAGCTTAATGATGGCTAACGCTGGATGTTGGCTAATGATGCTTAATGCTGGTTGACGATGGTTGGTGATGGTTGCTTTATAGTAAAGTGATCTTTATCTGATGATGATTTTATGCTGGTTGATGATGGTTAGTGATGATTGCTTGATAATAAAGTGATCTTTATCTGATGATGATTTTATGCTGGTTGATGATCGGTAAGTGATGGTAAATGATGAGTACATGATGGCTGATGTGCTGATGTTTAATGATTCAATTAATTAATGATTAAGTGATGATTAAATGACGGTTGATTTTGACGGTCTATTGATGGTTAATCTCAATGGTTTATTCATGCTTAGTTCATAACAGGGAGATCACAAGTAAACAAACCAAATATAAGAAAGCAAAGGAGCGCCCCACTCAGGATCAGAACAACCCCCTTCACCTCCAGTCAACAACAGCATTAACAGTGACCCGCAATGACAACCGACCCAGGAAATGCAACCTCCCCAATCAACAAAATTCCACCCTGGAACACAACAAAGACAACAAGAACACCACCACACCACCACCACCACCACCACCAACAACAACAACAACAACAGCAACAACAACAACAACAACAACAACAACAACAACAACAGTGAACCATCTCCCCCCTTCAACAATGCAACAATGCCCTGCGACTAACAACATCCCCCTTTCACGAACGAGAGGATCCACTGCTTTCAGAACCAGCCATGCTGTAGCTGGGAAATATATGTGAACATATGGTCACATGGCCCATCAAAGCTTCAAACAAATCACCACATACCAATATTGCCAAAATCCTTCGATCAACGATCCCGCAATTTGTGAAAATGTGTGCTCATTCCCCTGGTTATGCTTGAGCGACCACCAGTGAAGCTAGGTAATCACCCCATGAAGATTGAAGATCACCTGTTTTTGTTTACAGTAATCACCTGGTCAAATATGTTTCACATGAATCAATCCCCAAATGGTGGTTTCTCAAGCCATACAGGTACCCCAATCATCCTTGACATCAACCATTTACAGTAATAAGCCAACCATCATTGGGGTCCCCGTCATGGCTTAAGAAACCACCAAATCTTCACGTCAGCCACTCGAAGATTTTTCCACACCGGCACCTCGGTGGCCACGTTGTCCAGGTACCAGTCGAAGCTTTTGCATCCCAACCTCCACTCGCTAGTCACCGGCACCGGTGGGTGACTCCTGGGACTTGAAACAGCCCTGGATGTCCCAACAAACAAGGCATCGTGGACAAAACAAAAAAACATGAGCTGGCTCCAGAAATTGTTAGTACGAGCAGTTGATATGTTGATATGTACATGCAATATCTGCAGTTTTAACTCTGCGTTTAGATTTGGCAGCCAAATCCAACGCAACACCAGAAGTAAGAAACATGAACATCAAAAAAGAAATGATGATAATGACAATAGTCATTCATGATTAATAATAATAGTATGGAACAAGGCAGGCATATGTAGTTGCATATAATCGCAATAATGCGATCAAATAATGTCCCTCTATTCACTGGGTTGACTGATCGGAAAAATCTGCAGGAAATACTTGTCTCCAGCACTATCTATAGGTCGTTGCTGTAGATTTTCCCACCAAACATTTCCCAAAGACATGTGGGCGGTCCTCGAGAAAGGGGTACCACTGGTACCACCAAATCATGTTTTATTAACCAATTCTATTCATCTTCGGGGGTTCCCAATTTTAAGAAACCACCACATGGATCAATTTCCCAATGGCGAACCACCATTCGAGGAATCTCAAACCCACCAAATAAACCATTGATCAACCATTTATCAACCATGATGTGCATAAATACAATCGATTAAACGTGACAAATATCGCCAGGCCAACCTTTTTTTCGCTCTTCTGCACCTCTCCCGCAAAGCCTTTCGAGGAGTCACCTAGGGACACGTGGTGACTCCAGAACTGGTCATGGCGATGTTTGTGGGTGATAATGGTGATGACCATCGCAATAAACATGGTGAACAGGATGATCATCATTTTTCATACCCTCTTGTACATGCCAGGGTACCTGGGTTTTCATTTCAGACCCTAAAGCCAGGGTCTAACATGAAATTGTTAAAGCAAATACGTGAAATCGAGATAAGACTTCAGACCTTAGGGCACCAGCCACGTACAGGGTATTAAATGAAGTTGCTAGGACCTCAAAATACCATCTAATACCCTGGCACCATCTGGCACCAATCAGCCACGTAAACTTATGTAAACTTGACACAACTTGATCAGGCAGGTGTTAAGTGAGGAATGCTATGCCTTGGGCTAACCTAGCACCCAACACGAACCACCCCCCAGGAAACCATGTTAGACCCCAAGTTCACATGGAGCTATGCCTCAACACTTCCAATGGCCCCTTATGCGCCCAGCAACGTTTAGGCACAGCCTGGTTGAAAATGATGATGAACCGAATGCCTGCATTTTCCAACATGGAGCCTAACAGGGCAGAATATGGCAGAATGGGGTCTGAGATGCTATGCCTTAGGCTAACCTAGCACCCAACACGACCCACCCCCCAGGAAACCATGTTAGACCCCAAGTTCACATGGAGCTATGCCTCAACACTTCCAATGGCCCCTTATGCGCCCAGCAACGTTTAGGCACAGCCTGGTTGAAAATGATGATGAACCGAATGCCTGCATTTTCCAACATGGAGCCTAACAGGGCAGAATATGGCAGAATGGGGTCTGAGATGCTATGCCTTAGGCTAACCTAGCACCCAACACGACCCACCCCCCAGGAAACCATGTTAGACCCCAAGTTCACATGGAGCTATGCCTCAACACTTCCAATGGCCCCTTATGCGCCCAGCAACGTTTAGGCACAGCCTGGTTGAAAATGATGATGAACCGAATGCCTGCATTTTCCAACATGGAGCCTAACAGGGCAGAATATGGCAGAATGGGGTCTGAGATGCTATGCCTTAGGCTAACCTAGCACCCAACACGAACCACCCCCCAGGAAACCATGTTAGACCCCAAGTTCACATGGAGATATGCCTCAACACTTCCAATGGTCCCTTATGCACCCAGCAACGTTTAGGCACAGCCTAGTTGAAAATGATGATGAACCGAATGCCTGCATTTTCCAACATGGAGCCTAACAGGGCAGAATATGGCAGAATGGGGTCTGAGATGCTATGCCTTGGGCTAACCTAGCACCCAACACGAACCACCCCCCAGGAAACCATGTTAGACCCCAAGTTCACATGGAGATATGCCTCAACACTTCCAATGGTCCCTTATGCACCCAGCAACGTTTAGGCACAGCCTAGTTGAAAATGATGATGAACCGAATGCCTGCATTTTCCAACATGGAGCCTAACAGGGCAGAATATGGCAGAATAAATCAAAAAACAATTGGAGATACATAAATGTACGTAGACAGGGGTACGTAGATGTATGTAGATGGAAGTTGTGCAAATACCACTAGGGTCTGAAAAGGTACAATTTTTCAGGGTCTGAAATGATCTAGTGACCATCTTAGACCTTGGTACGTGTGGTCTACCAGCACGACCATCTAATACCCTGTGTACAAGAGGGTATCATTTTTCACCATGTGACAATGATGTTGTTGATTGTTTATTGTGATGATTGTGAATGGTGATGTGGATCCCATGCTAAAACTTGTATTTCTAGTGGGTGTATAGTAAACCCTTGAAACCTCAAAACACATCAAAACACTACAAATCTAAATAAAGGCTGCAAGCCACACAGTTCTGTTGGGATTATGTATAGTTCATCTAGGTGGATTGAAATTAAAGATGGTGAAACAAAACACTACTTTCAACCGTTGCTTCACAAACTCAACTGCTTCAGTAGGGACATCGTAGCTACAAAAAGTCAGCGGCAAAATCCGCAGCAGTGGGCTGAGCATCACGTGGTACTTTTGACAGATCGGCAGGCTGACAAAGACACAAAGGGGCACTCTTGATTCACCTTTGAGGGCAAGGGCCTTGCTGACGACAAAAAGGTCATACGCTGCTTCGTTGTCAGAACATGTTAGAACCCCCGGTTGGTTGTTGTGAACTTCCATCGATTTCATCATCTTATCTAATTAGTGGTTGGGGATTTGTTGTTGTCTAGTGGCAATGTTCCAAAGAGAGTAGCTGGTCTCTCTAATTTGACTGCTTAGGCAACAAAGCTTTCTTAATCCATAGCGCATCAGAGAGGTGATTTCAGAGTCCAACATGTCGTCAGGAGCTGTTGACAATCCTGCCGAACTTGTCGTACCCTTAGGCAATCCGAAAGCGATCATTCTAGGGTAGGGAAACCAACGGTTTGCAGGTATCTCCCACTTTAGGAAAAACCCACATGGATTGCAAGTGTGCATTGTGGTCATACAAAAATGGTGCCCAACCATGTTTCAAAGAATCCTTCACCATAATCATGAAACCACCATGGAGGTTCTCGTGTCGTCAGGTCTTCTGTTTGGTGGCTTCAACCCCTCTGAACAAAAACTAGTCAGTCAACCATCCCAAATACCGGGGAGAAAATCAAAAAAATGTTTGAAACCACAAATTTGTCCTGTCTTCCTATCCTGGTGACACCAAACCTGTTGCAACTCAACTGCTTATATATATATTTCACTGTTCGACCCGGCAATGCCATGGCAATGCATCCAAGTGGCATCTCCAGTGGTTCGACCATCCAGGAGGTGTGGGGATGCCAAGCGCACTAACCTCAGCGTTGCAGCAAGGAACATGGTGGGAACCAGCTTCACCAAGGTGGCGACCAAGGTGCTGGTGAACACCATGTGGTTCCACAGTAGTGGGACTATAGTCATCAGTGGTTGATCAACCAGCTTGACCGAGGTTGATAAAGCTTGACCAAGGTTGACCACTCTTTGACTAGGTGCTGGTGATCGATTTCATGATAATAATCGATCAAGTTGACCACTTGCGGTTTTGAACATAAACATGAATAATGCTACACCAGTGACAATGTTACAAGTTGTTGATTGTTGTTAAAAGTGACTAATCATCTCCTATAGAAATATCAAACGGGAACAGAAGGCAATATATGGGAATATCAGATTGAGACCACTTGATCTTGGCCAACAAGAAATGATCAACAAGGAAAACACCCAAATGATGAAGGCTGAGGAGCGCCCAGCTGTTTTGCACGGGAGGTGTTCGGTGTTAGGAGCATACGGTCGTCACTCAGAGGGGCCAGAAGGCACCAACAAAGTGTTTGCCCCGGCCACCAAATGGCATGAGCGACTGGTGCTGATCAAAGTAGCTTGGGTGATTTCTACATTTGTATACAGGGACTATAACCTCATGATTATACACTCTGGGACACTGACCTAAGAGTTGAATATCCAATACTTATAGCTTGGGCACCTCTTGAAATTGGTGATCTTTAACCAGGTTAGATCTCCGAAGGGTAGCTGCTCGTGCCCACTTTGAATGATACTGTCGATGGACCGAAGCATCTGTTTATCAGTTGACATCTGGAGACTGAACCTATGATGCATGAGATGACCCAGAATGTACTTACCTGGGTAGTGGCAAGCTGACTGTGTATGGAGCACCATCATCATGAGTCCACGGCATGTAAGTTGCCATCATAAATAAATAAATAAATAAATAAACAATAAATAAATAAATAGATAAATAAATAAATAAATAAATATATATATATATATATACAGACCCCATGTGCTTCCAGGCAACGCGGCGTATTCGTCCATCCACACAGAAGCCACCCGCAACCTGCAGCAATCAGGATGAACAGGGTCCAGCGTATGTTATGTCCATCGATGTTTGCACATGTTTACCTTGCAGCTGGCGCATCTGATGATAAACATGCAATCACTAGTTGATTTGAATATACGGCAGTGGGTCAAAACCCTGTACCCCTGGTTCCCCATCATTAACCATTGGTTTCCCTTTAAAATGGTTGGTTGTTATACCCCATTATTGGTTGGTTAATATTGACCCATGGCCATATAAAATACCAAGACTTGTTTGAATCCGTTGATTGTGCTCCATGGTAGCCAGGCTGCATCTTGTGATTTGTTGGGCACAGCTGAGTGGCTGATCAAGGTGGTATCGCTGAAAGGGTGTCCACAAATGGTGCTTTCTCAAAACAGGGGACCCCCCTAATCATCCTTCATCAACCATTAGTAACTTAGTAGTACTGTACTAAACTCATCAACCATTAGTAACTTATTAGTACTAAACTCATCAACCATTAGTAACTTAGTAGTACTGTACTGAACTCATCAACCATTAGTAACTTATTAGTACTAAACTCATCAACCATTAGTAACTTATTAGTACTAAACTCATCAACCATTAGTAACTTAGTAGTACTAAACATTACTAAAGCATCCATTTTTTGTGGTTATGTATATATTCCTAGTCTCAGAAACCCACAAATGTACCTGAAAGTTGTGGACCTCTTCAGCGAGCAGAATCTGGGTCAGTTGGGGAATCCCTCATAAAATTACCCCGAGCCCAACATGATCAGTTCGAGTTGGGATGGTTTCGGATAGGGTGGTTCCCTAAACTGGTTGTTCACTGTGGTTGTTCACTGTGGTTGTTCACTGTGGTTGTTCACTGTGGTTGTTCCAATGTATGTTATGATCAGCCATGCTTGTTCACCAAGCTCATCACTGTTTATGCCTATGCCCCGTGATTTTCTCAGAGCCAAACTGCATCACTGCCACGTTTTCAGCGGCGTCACTTGAGGATCCTCGACAACGCAACCCCTCCGCGGGGGCCCCACGCTTGAGAAACCCGATTTGTCGCTGTCATTCTGAGCCACTTCTACAAGGTGGGGCCCCCAAACGTTATAAGGTGGGTTGTAAGCCATTGAACTACCGTTCTGTCATGTTACATCTACCACAAATGGCAGTTGCTTGAGTGACTGGTTGGTGGTTTCAACCCCTATGAAAAATATTAGTCAACCAAGCGTTTGTTAATGAGTACTGGGGAAAATAGAAAATGTTAAAAACCACCAACCAGCAGTTGTTTTTTCCCCTAACAACTATTAACCATTGTTTTCCCTATCATTGTTGGTAATTTTCCCCCATAAGTTGGTTGGGTGACATTGACCCATAGCCGAGCCATTGGATGGGGGCCTCTTAACCCACAACATCCCATGCCTCGGAAGGCGACGGTGCGCCCCTCCGCCACGACCAAATCGTTACAGCGGCCGTGCCTGTTTCGCAGCACTTCGTTCACGTCGATCTCGTAGACCTGTGCAGCAAGCATTGACGTCATGGATTTGTTTATGATAGTTGATTGTTAGTTGCTTTGTGTTGTTTTACAATTGTTAACTGAATTGACTAATTGATTATACTTAATTCATACTATGTACTTAATTGTTATGATAGTTGTTTATAATAGTTGATAAATGGAATTGATACTATTTGTTCCATTAACAATTTGTTAGTTGATAAGTTAATCTACCTATGTTTCTTGTAAATGGTAACTAGAAGCATATGGTAAGGTTGATGGATGATTGATGATTAATGGTTGTTCAATGACGGATAAAACTTGGTCATGGCTAATGATTGATTGTGGAAAATGATGTTTTAAGCATTCACAAGATTCCATGACAAACATCTTACTAGATGGTTGATGTTTGATAATCGCAAAATGATGGTTAGTGATGGCAAATAATCGTTCATGTTTCTGGCTAAATGGTCCATGGTAACAGCCATGGAGCCAACTAGGCGTTGTTGGGCCGCTGGGCTAATAATGGTGGTGGATTGATGGTTTATCATGGTGAATGACATTGGTTAACAAGCTGGTTGTAGTAGGTTGATGATGAATAACAGTGAATAATCATGCTGAATGTTACCGGTGGAACACATAACCAGCTGGGCAATCGTTCCTGTTGACTTGACACTATGGCTGCAACTGTCGGGCCCTAATTTAAAATGAACACTGAACAGTCAGGGGTTCTGGTGAATTTCGCAGCCATCCGTTGTCTGCGGAGCTGCCCAGCCCTCAAGACTTTCCCCAAAAATGCTAATTGGAGAGGCGGAATAACACTGATGATGATTATGATGATGATGATGATGATGATGATGATGACGATGATCATGATGACGATGATCATGATGACGATGATGATGATGATGATGATGATGATGATGATGATGATGATAATGATGATGATGATGATGACGATGATGATGACGATGATGATGACGATAATGATGACGATGATGATGATGATGATGATGATGATGATGATGATGATGATCAATCAATATCCATGGTTGCTTGATGATGGTCACTGAATGGTTGGTAATGGTGAATAAGAATTTATGGTTGTTGATTAGCTAGCTCATGTTACTGTCATGAACCATTTCCACAAATTTTGGAGGTACAATTGTGCAATGGACAATCGTGACAAAATCCAGCACGTGCCACAGGAAAACCGTCCAGTCTTGACAAAATCAAGAAATTGTACGCTGGTGAGGCATGGTCAAAATCAGCAGGGGATAAAGTCATCAACAATGATAGTGTGTAAGCCATGTCATGGCAACTGCTTGGATAATACATTGAATAACTACCTCCCACACCTCCCACCCTACCCTGGTCATGTGTACGATCGCCGTCGGTAAGGCCTGGTCAGACCAGTAGCGTTGAGATCTCCAAATGTGACCAATGTGCGAGCACCTCAGGAGGACGTGGTCTATAGACTTGGTGGTACCTGCTAACCATCCACTAATAACCGTGCTTGAATGGTGGTACCTCCTAACCATCCAAATTTACCACCGTTATAAGTAGGGAAACCAATAGTTTTGGGGGTACACAAATTTTTGGACAAATCCACACAGGAATGCTACACTCTCATGATATTGGTGAATAGTCATAAGACAACTATACATATCTTTACTTGCTTAAACGTGTTTAGATGTGGTAAATAGTGACCATGATACATATATGCTATGTGAATGCTTTGTGATCATACAAGTGTGAGCATGAAACAAGATCACTACTTTTTCATATTCATTGTATAGTCGTGTAACAACTACATATTTCTAGCACTGTGGAGCAAGAAAGAGTATTGTACATGGAAATTATGGCCCATGGGTATCTTTCCCTATGTTGATAAGTAACTTGCCTTGCCAAGCAAGGAGTCCATGGCACTAAGGATAAACCCGACAACCGTCTTGGTGCATGTAAACAAGTATTGCGTTATAACTACGCAAACAATGTAGAACCTTTAGCAGGTTTGTATAACCATGATTACTTGCTAGATCAAACATAGCATATCATGTTTGTAGAACCATAGACGAGTTATAACTTAACCATGTATAATTAACCAGAACTTATAGCAGGTTTGCAGAACCATAGATCAACAAGCATGTGGCATGTGCATTAACATATGGCATTGGCAAATCTCTGGTAAAAAGAAATGGCATTGAAATGGATCAGTCAAGCATTGTTGCTTACCGTCAATAAACAAGCAGTCTGCTGACATTTCATAATGGCCAGTGAACCATTGTCAGCAATCATAAACCATCATTTAGCCATTATTTTGCCGCTGTGAACCATCAAAAAACCCTTATTGACCAATCATGAACCACTACTGACCGCTATCAACCAATTCACCATTGTTACCCATGTTTGCTCCTGCATAATTCACCACATTCACCACGGTTCAGGTTTACTGACTAGCCCTTGACATCTGGCAGCTGGGGCTTCTTTTGATCTGCGCGGTTTGAATTCATGGCGACACGGCGCCAACATGCAGCAACCCAAAGGGCGTCCAGTTCTCTGTGGTTGAACATGGTGCTTAGTGATGCTGACTAGTCGCAAATCATGGTTCATGATGATACTCCATTGTGGTGCGTTATGGTTCATGATGATGACTGGTGATTGATCATGGTCAATAACTACGATTTTATGACTGTGCGAGAACTAGTTCATCACGACTGCATTATATTGCATTGATGCTTGTGAACCAAATAACATAAGTGATAAGCTTTAAACATATATGACTGCCCTAAACCGGTTATGAAATTCAAAATTCAAAACTCATCAAAGGCTGGTTAATAAGTATCATAGGACCGCTCATCTATGGTCAGATAATGTTTCTATGAGTGATTCATAGCTAGTCCAACTCGACTATTTGTAGCCTGTCTTTGGCGCCAGATAATTTCGGTCGCGTCATCCCCCCAACAGAGAATTTCTGATGGTTTCATGCGTGCAAACAGGCACCTATTTGTTCAGGACCATCAAATCTCGGACACAACATGGAAACCTCTGATTCATGCTAGATTCATAGTAATCCCTTCAATGATATTTGATTGTACAATCAGCAGCTATTGATGGTTCAGCTAGGGGGTGGTTTATTGAGGTGATACAGCTAGTCAATCATCTTCACCATTTGCCATTCTGTCCTGGCAACTGATCCATAATGTGGACTCCAGCGTTGGTACTCTTCGGAGGGGATGACAGGATCCAACGCCAGGTACCTAATGTGCCTGCCATAAGCATGACTGGAAGCCCCCCGGTGTAGATAAGTCCAAGCCTGAAGATGTCAGAGCTCGGAGTGCGGCTAACCTGCTGAGCCTCTTCAACAGGCACGCCGCAGGGCATTCGCCCTCAGCTCATCCGCAGGGACAAATGTTCTTCCGCAGACTCCTAGTCATCATGAAGGCGCAGTGCGAGCCCAAATTTCAGAGCCAGTCACTGGCGCTGAAGTTTGGGCTGGCACTGCGCCTTCGGACTGTTGCAGCAACAACAACAATGACAACGACAAAGATAAGAACGACGACGATAAATGACACGTAGATCTTGAGACCACACGTGTGACACGCAGCTCATTCGGTGGTCCCGCGCTGTTGGCGCGTCAATCCATAGGTTTCCTGCATGGACAACAGAGATGAATAACAAAATCAAAACCATAATCTGATCATGATCTTCCACTCATGAACCATGATTATAATGCTTATGGGCCTATGGGAAGTCTATGAACTTGGTTATGACTTATCATATTATAGTTATTGTCATAATTATAATGGTTATAACCATAATATCATGGTCAATCATGGTCATGATTATGGGAAGTCTTTCCTGGAAAAGACATGCATCAACTTGTTGCGGCTTCCCCCCCGCCAGGCCACGACGCTACGACGGGATGACCATCCAGTGCCTCAGGGCCAGCGTAGCTTCACCGGAGGTGCGGCCCATTGGAATGTCCTCCTGGAGCGGAGCGGTGGTGAGGAGTTGACTGTCAAGGGCTCAGGGTAGCGCAATAAGAAACTCATATTAGGAAATGATATTAGTTACTCTTATTAGGAAATAGAAACAATTGAGTTTATTATAAATAAATTATTATAAATATTATAGTAATATATGATATTATGACGCAATAGTATAAATGATACTTACTCTTATTAGGGAAATATACCATCTTAGGAATAACCAGTGCGCATAAGAGAAACAAGTCACGAGAAATAACCAATCTTTCAAAGTGAGAATCAATCAATTCGGCGTTAGAAGCTACAGGGAGTGTGTGATCATACAATATTTATAGGAACCATTCTACGTTATCGCTGCCTTGCGATGCCAATAGATAAACAACCAGTCCATCATCAAGACATCAAAGCAACCTCATGGATCCTGGTTGTCAGTAACTTTGTCATGATTTGTTCTCCTTGTTGGCCACAGTTGGTTTGAACCACCAGCGATAGCCATGGCACTGGGATTGATCCAAGCCAACCAAAACAATGGAACAAAACAGGTGCCTCAGTTTGTCAAAGGCACTTCAGCACTTCTCCCAACAGTAGTGAAATTCAAAAATGCAGCACTTGGAGAGTCACCAGCTGCGCTGATCTTGCAGCCACTGAGTGAATAGCTGCATATACGCATCCGTCCCCACAATCAACTCGACTGATGTTTCCAAATCGTCACCCGGCATGAGGTTGCACCCCTGAGTTCCAAGTTGCTTGTTTAACCTGAAAATGATAATATGGTTATATCATTATCTACCTTGCCGTTGTGGCGGCTATGCATCAACTTGGCTACAATGCCTCTATTCCTGGTTAAGGATGGTCGATAAGTTGGCCAATATACTACTGTTATAAGTGCTCACCACATATCAACCAATAGAACCAGTTGGGAATCATTCCATTCGCCATGAATCCATGAAGTAACCAGCTAATTAATCACCCTTCATTCTTTGATGGGCTGAAGGTTGCCCAAACATTATCACACCATTGTCACCATCCACAACCAGTTGCGAAAAAAAAATACTTTACTTCGAGTGATCCCCACCATGTCATGTCATCACCGCTTGTTGACTCCACTTTTGTCTGACATTCTCTCCGGCATACCTTCTGACATTCTTTCAGACAAATCTTCTGACATTCTCTCTGGCATACCTTTTGGCATTCTTTCCGACATCCTTTCTGGCACATCTTCTGACATTCTTTCTGACAACTGTCTACTCGGACATTCTTTCTGGCAAATCTTTTGGCATTCTCTCTGACATCTCTTCTGACATTCTTTCTGACATATCTTTTGACATTCTTTCTGACATACCTTCTGCCAATCTCTCTGACATTCTCTCTGACACATCTTCTGACATTCTTTCTGACATTCTTTCTGACATATCTTCTGACATTCTCTCTGGCATTCTTTCTGGCAAATCTTCTGACATATCTTCTGACATATCTTCTGACATTCTTTCTGACATGTCTTCTGACATATCTTCTGACATTCTCTCTGACATTCTTTCTGGCATCTCTTTTGACATTCTTTCTGACATCTCTTCTGACATTCTTTCTGACATATCTTCTGACATTCTCTCTGACATTCTTTCTGGCAGATCTTCTGACATTCTCTCTGACATATCTTCTGACAT